>CM035096.1:45831013-46033534 GCA_020205505.1 Panax japonicus
CCTCTAATATTGGATCTCATGAAATCAAGGAGAATCAGCTAATATATCTCCTATAATTGTGAAGAATATTTTTGTATAAATATACCTCCTTGTAATCTTAATAATACACAAAAAAATTATTTATCCAAGAATTTGTACACCCATGTAGTCATACAAGTTGGAACAATTGCTTAATTAAACATCTAGCAGATTTGCTGATGAGATCAAGCCAATATTATAGCGAGAATGCCATAAAATAGTACTCCCTCCATCCCAGAATAAAAGTTCTAGTGGACTTTTCACGCATATTAAGAAGATGAATGAAATGACAAAATTGCCCATAATAATTCATTAAATATGGAGAGAGAATTAGAATAAAAAAAGTATGAGATATTTAATGATACATGTATAATAGGAAAATATGGGTAAAATTTTGGTTATTAAAGGAAAATGGACATTAAATATGGGACTACCCAAAATAGTAATAAGGACTTTTATCATGGGACGGAGGGAGTATAACACTGGCTTTTGATGAAAAAACTATTTCACCAACAAAAACACATAAAAAGAGAACCAAAGACAAAGGTAAGAAGAATGATCCAAGATAGAGTTATAGGACTCCAAAGGTTTTAAGTGATAATTAAGGACTCATGCAATAACCGCACGCCCTTACATTTACAAAGTTCTAAAAGATTGATATCAAGTACCACCCAACATTAGAAGATTGGCAAAATTTGGAAAAATATCTTAGAAAAATGTGAGAATGATAGCTTAGGAAGCAATAAAGAAATACAAATAGGAGTATGGTAGCTGCAAAACATATCTAAGTAGTATGTGCCGTGAGAAGATGCTTACTGGGTAGGATTTCAATCAGACATTTAATATTTTTACCAATATATATAAGCCCCATAATTGAAGATAAGGAACATAATTTTCCTTGAATTTTTAGTAGGACAACAATGTAACGACCCTAGTCCAAATTGTATCTGGATCAAAACTTAACCAACTACAAAGAGCAATAAATAAATTAAACGAAATAAAGACATCGACCTGAATTGTGCTGAACTACCAAAAAAATTCCTCAAAGCAAGGCTGTACACATGCAACTGACTGCCAAAGGACAATTTTAATTAAAGGTATGCATGTTTGAATGAGCCAATGAGGGGAATAAATTGAAACATTCTTATTGGAGTAACCCTTTTTAATGGACTGAAGGGGAGGGGTGATGAGAATCTCTTAATGTACATATTTGAATGGGACAAATAATTTGATTTTTTTGGGTGGGGTGTAGGGTATCATCATAACACTGCAACCTGACTGTTTGGATATAAGAGGAAGGAACAAACTGGAAAAGAATTCAAATATGAGTTATGGAGGGTAGGACATGGTTGGGGATACACATTCTCCGAGAAACCTGAGACACTTGAACATATCCATGTAGAAGAAGTAGTAATTAAGGAAATATGACAGTTAATTGAATGGAGATTCAGGGATCCCAGAGAAATTCCCTGCCATGGCGATATTTGTTTCAATTATGTCCTTAAAAGTGATGCCTTTGACAACAGGAAGTGCATTAGGATCATATATGTCATTTGGGTGTGAGTTACACTAACATGTGGCCTTAAAGGCCAGCTTAACATCTTTCATTTCAGCATCTGATATATAAGTACGTCTTCTATATAACCACCTCTGCCTCTTGCAATCTTTAATTCAATCCCAATGAATGAGTCATGTAGGTTCAGCTTCTCTACGACAACTTTGGAGATGTCACCAGACATCTATAACCATGTTACATAGCTCCATTAATTAATAATTGCAGCCTTGCTAGCAGATGGTATCAATACAGAAAGAGGAACAGCTGCAAGCTGCCACACCAAATTAGAAGCACTTTAAATAGTTAAAAAAAAATCCCAAGTGATACAACAATTTATGCAAATTAGAACTGTGTTATGACACAAGGAAGGAAAGATCATCTCACCTGTGGAAACTGATAAATGATTGCACTTGCTAGTTCAAGTCCTTCAACCCATTCAATTTCAGTCGGACTATCTATTACACTACATATTTTGTAGATTTCATCTGCTTCGCTGCCAAAGTGGAAGGGAAAAAGAAAAAAAAACTCATATATAGTCACATTTGCTAAGCAGAAAATAATATTCTAAAAAAATTAATGAAAGTGTCTAATACTTATCTCCATTAGAACAATCTAAGTAGACATGCAAACAATAAGAAGCAAAATAACATCCTCAGAAACAAACAAGTTATGGATTGAATTTGCAGGTTTGAAGACTAATGCAGCTAATTGCATGAAAAGAAGGATAATATCTTGCTCACAGCATAAATAAAGATTTATGGCATGGCTCAAGAATCCACTCCCTGAGACACCATTCAACAGAGAAGTTATTGGGATGAAAGACATTGAGATAACATCAGGCTCCGACTGTACACTGTGTAACCAGTCATTATGGGTTAGGTTTTTATTATCGCTTCTATCTCTCCTCTTAAATATGCTTACAGTGTCCTGTAAGGAAAAGGATGATCCAATGAACATAAGCGTAACATAAAAGCTAGAACCCTTAAACACTTGAACAAAGCAATCCAATCATAAGTCCTTGTATGAATAAGAGCTTGATGGGCTGGTATCTGCAAACCGTAGCCTCTGCTCCCTGATTTGAAACTGAAATGATATATAAAACACAGAAAGTAAGAAGACTGAGTATGCAATATATTTTCCTTGACAGCTACTGAAATAGTTTGCAAAAACTAATCTTCACAAAGATCGGATTTAAGGAAAAACTCAGGTGGCTGTTAAACGTACTTTCAACCCTATTTTATGAATAAAATAAAACTGCCTGAAGCCTTGAACATTTATAAAAATTACAGAATTATAGCTTCGTTGTTGTTTACAAGTCAACAATAAAGGTCACACCAGCCATAAGCGCTAAGGCACAAAGGGCAAAGAATCGTAGCATGAAACTCAAAAAAGCTGCCAAACTTGTGCTTAATCAAGAACCATATTATTGTCATGAGAAGGTGCTGCATACCAATTGGATACCAAGTTTGAAAAAAAATGAAGAAGTAAAAAAGGTAGATAATTCACCACTCAAGCATCTATATTAGTGTATATATTGATTGTTAGGGAGTCTGCAGGATTCAAACACCAGACTTCCAAATACATACCATGATAGAGCATAAAGAGCTTGTTCCACATTCAGCAACGGAGGCCTCCAAAATAATTTAGTAAAAATCTTACAGGTCCAATGCAAATGCTCTATCATTGAATCAAGCTTGGTTACCGAAATTTTGCTAACCCCAAGAAACCTAAACCAGATGTACCTCAAGGGCCAGAAAACACAACTAGCTATATCTGACCCACATTACATTCTTTTCCCCAAGTAAAGCATTGAAATGCAAGTTGCTTTTGACTGATAAGTAACATAAGTAACAGTATCAAAAAAGATTAGCATTTTTTCTACAAGAGAATTTATAAACACCTGTTTAAGCTTTATAATTATTTACTAAAAAAAATTAAATAACAGAAAGCAGAAACAAACTATCAGAAACCTTGTCATTCTGATATGTCTGTTCAGAATGTTAATAACCGGATAGAGTAACAGCAGTACCACCAACCAACAACAATAGCAGAAGCAGTGCAATAGCAGTAGCAGTGCAATAACAGTAGCAGTGCAATAACAGTAAGAGCAGTTTTAACAAAACTATTAAACGAACAAATTGGAACAACTTAGCTGTTTATATGAAAGAAACCGAGGCGTAGCAAAGCTACTGTCCTAAAAAGTGATTCCGCCCTCACTGGTTATATGAACCGGTACAGTTGAGCTCCACGGCGTTCACCCTCCAGGATTCAACGGCAAGCCTTTTATTGCGTGCACTCGCAGAAAAAGACTATGGACTCGTCTTTGTGGATTGCCCCAATTAACAGAAAATATATGAATAACAAACTGTTTAGAGAGAAGAAGCAGACACTGTTACGATGTGTATTTATCTTTCAACAGAAAAGAGACAGTATATATAGAAGGAAGAAGAAGGAACGGAAACTGTAGAACGTTGGGAAGTAAATACGCGATCGTTGGAAGGATTTGGGAGAAGAACGTTGGAGAATAAAACTAATTAAGAGGTTTACGTTTTAGGGAAAACGGCTAAAAAGAAAATTAGGGATTTTATCAAAACAGTGGGCTACCTGGGTGCACCCGCGAAGCACAAATTTTCCGGATCGGCACCCCCCCCTGCGCGGGCGTATCGCGCGCACACACGCACTAAGGTTTTCTGACCGAAAGCCCGAGAACCAAGCTTGGTCTCGCCCAATTCCTTAGCTGTCCTCATGTGCGCGAGCCCATCCCTATTTCCTCAACCATGTTACTAAGCCCATAACAACAAGTACTAATATGCACTATGAGAGTTCCAAGAATAGCCAATGTGGGACTTTGCAAAAAACATAATATTTTGGAGCATACCCAACAATCCCCCACATGATCCAAAATTATCAAAGAAATAAAAATTAAAAGGAAGTGAGAAGGGCAATGGATTTTAGATACATAACATCGATACCTTATGGGTTTGAATCGACACTTAGTGGAACAAGATCATGATTGTAGATTTTAGGTGAATTTTATTCTTGAACCTATTATCTGTGATACAATCAGTTGAACTTGCACACATATCTTAAATCCTGAATCCACACAAGTCCGCGGTTGGACGCGTTCTAGGCCATGCGCCATGTCCCAGATTTTCATAAAGGCTCTAGAGAGTTTGCCAAGGACTCTCATAGGAAGCGGCCTACACTTCCACCTTTATATAGGTGAACCATCAAGTGTATACTGACATACACCACCCTTTAGGGGCTATGAGTTTCATTAAGAATCTAAACGATTCATCCTTTCACAATTTGTCAGTAAGCACTACATGCACACAATAAGGGATATAGATAATTGTAGTGCTATAATTAAGTAATTACGTGACTTGTTACCCATTGAACCCAATTCATGGGATCTCCAATCACATGGGTTGGGTTTCCATCCCGTATTACTTACTCAAGATATTGGCAATAGTCTCATCCCTCTGGATGCTTCTTGGACTACCTTTTTATTCAATCCCTTAGTAAGCGGATCCGCTAGGTTCTTTTCAGACCTTACAAATTCCATGGAAATAACCCCATTACTGATCAGTCCTCGTACAATATTGTGCCTCAAGCGAATGTGTCTCTGTTTTCCATTATAAACATGGTTCATTGCCCTGCTAATAGCTGCTTGAGAATCACAATGTAAAGAAATAGAAGGAATCGGCTTATACCACAATGGTATATCAGCTAATAAATTCCTTATCCACTCTGCTTCTGTACCTGCCAATTCTAAAGCAATAAATTCAGATTCCATAGTAGATCTAGCAGTACAAGTTTGTTTAGCAGATTTCCAAGAAACAGCTCCTCCACCTAAAGTAAACACATAACCACTAGTGGAGTTTGTTTCATCGTTATCAGATACCCAATTAGCATCACAATATCCTTCTAAAACACTAGGATGACCAGTAAAATGTACACCTACATTAACTGTTCCTTTTAAATACCTCATTAATCGTGACAATGCATTCCAATGTTCTTGTGAAGGATTATGTGTATATCTGCTAAGTCTACTAATGGCATATGCAATATCAGGACGAGTACAGTTCATTAAATACATTACACTACCAATGATTCTAGCATATTCAACTTGTGCAATACCATTCACTTTATTTTTCTTTAAATGCACACTAGAGTCATAAGGAGTTCCTAATGGCTCTTCATTAAAGTAATCAAACTTCTTAAGAATATTTTCCACATAATGAGATTGTGATAAAACTAAACCATTTGCATGTTTATTTATTTTCATGCCAAGAATCAAATCCGCTTCTCCTAAATCTTTCATGTCAAATTTAGAAGATAAAAACTCTTTTGTAGTTTTCACAACTTTCTCATCAGTACCAAATATAAGCAAGTCATCCACATATAAACAAATAATCACACCACAATTTCCATTGAATCTACTATAGACACAACTATCAGATTCATTTGTCACAAAATTATTAGACAAGAGAGTTTTATTAAATTTGTCATTCCATTGTTTTGGCGCTTGTTTCAAACCGTATAAAGATTTTACAAGTCTACACACTTTATGTTCTTCACCTGGAACAACAAAACCTTCAGGTTGACACATATATATTTCTTCATTTAACTCTCCATTCAAAAAGGCAGTTTTAACGTCCATTTGGTGGATTATTAATTTATGAATAGAAGCCAAAGCAATTAGAATTCTTATAGTTGCTAATTTAGTCACTGGTGAGTAAGTGTCAAAATAATCAAAACCTTCCTTTTGAGTAAACCCTTTTGCTACAAGTCTTGCCTTAAATTTATCAATAGACCCATCAGCTTTTAACTTCTTTTTAAACACCCATTTACATCCAATAGGTTTACATCCTCTAGGCAAATTAACTAGTTCCCATGTATGGTTAGACATAATAGATTCTAGCTCACTATTAATAGCATCCTTCCAAAAATTTGCATCAATAGATTTCATTGCTTCTTCATAAGTTTTAGGGTCATCTTCAGTTATAAAAGCAGTTATAAAATCTGGACCAAAATTTTTCTCAAAACGTTGTCTTTTACTTCTAGTAGATGCAGGTACAGGTTCTTTATCTTTCCTTTTAAGAGGTTCACTAGAAGATGGATTGCCCTCATCTCTAATTTTCATTGGAAATATATTTTCAAAAAATTCTGCATCCTTTGTTTCCAAAATTGAATTATTTTGATAATTATTAGTTGCATCTTTAATTACCAAAAATCTATAAGCAGCACTATTAGATGCATATCCAATAAAAATACAATCCATTGTTTTAGGTCCAATTTTATTCCTTTTAAATTCTGGTATAGCTACTTTAGCTAGACACCCCCACACTTTAAGATACCCCAAATTAGGTGCATATTTTTTCCATAAATGATATGGTGTAGAGTCTAATTTTTTATGTGGAACTCTATTTAAAATATGATTTGCAGAAAGACAAGCTTCTCCCCACATATTAGAAGGTAAACCTGAACTTATTAACATAGCATTCATCATATCTTTAAGTGTTCTATTTTTTCTTTCTGCAACTCCATTGGATTGTGGAGAATAAGGAGGAGAAGTTTCATGTATTATTCCATTTAGTTCACAAAATTTTTTAAGACTTCCTGAATCATATTCACCTCCACGATCAGACCTAAGTCTTTTAATTTTTCTTTCTAACTGATTTTCAACTTCCGCTTTATATTTAAGAAACATTTCTTCCGCTTCATCTTTAGAGGAAAGTAGATAAATTCGAGTATATCTAGACATATCATCCACAAAAAAAATATAATATTTCTTCCCACCTCTACTCGTAGTATTTTTAAAATCAGCTAGATCACTGTGAATTAACTCAAGTAGTTCAGTTTGTCTTTCAACACTTTTAAAAGGTTTCTTAGCATGTTTTGCTTCTACACAAATTTCGCATTTGTTAAACTCGGTATTTGCAAGATTAGGTATAAGTTCAAGTTGTTTCAACTTTTTAATAGAAGCTACATTCACGTGTCCTAATCTAGCATGCCACATATCCAAAGATTCAACAATATAAGCAAAAGAGGCATTCTTATTATTCAATTCAGCAGAAGCATCAAGTACAAATAAACCCCCATTACAAAAGCCTTTCCCAACAAATTCCCCATTACGAGTAAGTACAAGTTTATCAGATTCAAACACAAGTTTAATACCAGCTTTGTTCAATAAAGACCCGGACACAAGATTCCTACGAATATCGGGCACATGAAGTACATCTTGTAGGGCAATGATTTTCCCAGAAGTTAATTTTAGTAAGACTTTTCCTTTTCCCGCAACATTGGTGGCTCGAGAATCCCCCATAAAGACCTTTTCTCCATTAGTCACATTTTCATAGTTGAGTATTACGTCTCTATTCGCGCAAATGTGTCTAGTGGCCCCGGTATCTACTACCCATTCTGTGAAGTTGTCAACAAGGTTTACTTCCGAGACAACAGCAACGATAATATCATCGGATTCAACTAAGTTTGCTTGGGGCTTAGGCTGGGAATTATTTTTGTTATCTTGCCCCTTGCGAAAGTGACATTTCATAGCGATATGGCCAGGTCTGCCACATACGAAGCAAGGACCTTTAGTAAAAGGTTTTTGAATTTGATTGGAGTTGTTGAACCTATTATCCTTTCTTCCCATTGACTTTTGATTTTTTCCTTTGTGGTTTTTGGACTGATAATTTTGGCTCTTCCATTGTGGCTTTTGTTCCACGAGATTAGCTTTGACAGTTTGATTTGGAACTACATCTCCCCTTTCTTTAGCTCTGTTTTGTTCTTCAATATGGATGTGAGCTACTAGTTCCTGCATAGTGAAATCTTTAGTTTCATGTTTGAGGTTCATCTTATAATCTTTCCACGAGGGTGGTAGTTTTTCGATAAGTACAGCAACTTGGAAATTCTCGCATATTTTCATTCCTTCCCCAATGACTTCCCCCACAATTGTTTGATATGTATGAACTTGATCTATAACAGATTTTCCATCTTGCATCTTAAAGTCTAAGAATTTGCCTGCAACATATTTCTTAAGTCCAGAATTTTCTACAGCATACTTTGATTTTAACGCTTCCCAAATCTTCTTAGCACTTTCAAATGGATAATATATCTCAAACAACTGATTAGACAAATAGTGTAACAAGTATCGTCGACAAGTACGATTATCTTTTACATAATCCCTTTTATCCGATTTTTCAACAGTTTCAGCAGTAGAGGTAATATCATTAACAGAAACAACACTAACAGGAGCATCCATGTATAACACATATTCCAAATTCATAGTCTCTAAATAAAACAGTATATCTTCAGACCATCTCTTAAAATTAGAGCCATCAAAACGTTCAATTTTAGACAAGTCCAAGGCAGATTTCATCATCTTGTTAATAACAGGACTCACTTTTTAGATTGTTAATAACCGGATAGATTAACAGCAGTACCACCAACCAACAACAATAGCAGAAGCAGTGCAATAGCAGTAGCAGTGCAATAACAGTAGCAGTGCAATAACAGTAAGAGCAGTTTTAACTAAACTATTAAACGAACAAATTGGAACAACTTAGCTGTTTATATGAAAGAAGCCGAGGCGTAGCAAAGCTACTGTCCTAAAAAGTGATTCCGCCCTCACTGGTTATATGAACCGGTACAGTTGAGCTCCACGGCGTTCACCCTCCAGGATTCAACGGCAAGCCTTTTATTGCGTGCACTCGCAGAAAAAGACTATGGACTCGTCTTTGTGGATTGCCCCAATTAACAGAAAATATATGAATAACAAACTGTTTAGAGAGAAGAAGCAGACACTGGTACGATGTGTATTTATCTTTCAACAGAAAAGAGACAGTATATATAGAAGGAAGAAGAAGGAACGGAAACTGTAGAACGTTGGGAAGTAAATACGCGATCGTTGGAAGGATTTGGGAGAAGAACGTTGGAGAATAAATCAGTAACGTAAAACTAATTAAGAGGTTTACGTTTTAGGGAAAACGGCTAAAAAGAAAATTAGGGATTTTATCAAAACAGTGGGCTACCTGGGTGCACCCGCGAAGCACAAATTTTCCGGATCGGCACCCCCCCTGCGCGGGCGTATCGCGCGCACACACGCACTAAGGTTTTCTGACCGAAAGCCCGAGAACCAAGCTTGGTCTCGCCCAATTCCTTAGCCGTCCTCATGTGCGCGAGCCCATCCCTATTTCCTCAACCATGTTACTAAGCCCATAACAACAAGTACTAATATGCACTATGAGAGTTCCAAGAATAGCCAATGTGGGACTTTGCAAAAAACATAATATTTTGGAGCATACCCAACACAGAATCCATTCCATATTGTCGACTTGCATCCACAAATCTCTTATCTGCAATCATCTGTAACCGTTTTTGTACATCAGAAGGTTGAAGTGAAGATGAATGATGATGCTTCATATATATTACATCCTTCCCTCCCATCTTCACACCAACAATAATGTGAGTTCAAAATTTTTCAATGAACCTGGAATGACAAATAGAACCACAAATCAATTGAATGGTAAAAGCTAAACACGGTACAGTTACTAATGCATAACATAAACAGGGACAAGCCACACATGCTCACCTGGCACCAACCCAACAGGAGCTAAAAAGTAACGCGCAGAAGTAGCTAGGCCAGCAGCTAAAAAGCAACTAATATTTGGCCTAAAATAAGTTAAGGAATGTAACAATAGCAAACCACCAACTACAACAATAGATTAACTAAATTTTTACTTTCCATCACATTTAACCAAAATTGGAAAATCAACATCCAAATATCATCCATTATAATTTAAATTAATGCTTTACCAAGTCTAACATAAAGTTCAACATTAGTATCCAAGATTTTGTAGTGTCCACAACAAAAGTTCAACAGTTTTGAATGTCCATAAATAATGATCAAGAGTTATTTCTAGCTCTTTCTGTCCCTGAGATGATGTTGCCTTGAATAAATTATGGATTGTTAGCTAACATGTTCAGTATATTCTCAAGATTGTCCATCCGTTTGTCTTGTGCATGAACGGTTGCTTGAAGGTCTTCATTCTTTTTGTGAGACGCTTCCAACTCTGCTGCCAAAGCAAATTTTTCTTTCTCGGTAGATGAAAACTTCTTTGCTCGAGGACCAAATTCAAAACCAAGCTGTGACAATCCAAAAATAGGTATACATCACTCAACCCATTCTGTGTCGCCAAATTTATGGTACAGAAAACAACTACAACTTCAATATCACAATTGTCGTGCAAAATATAACAACACATATGTTGTGAGTTTTAATGCAAATATATACCAACTGTGACTCATGTCCCAGCCTTAGATAGTACGTCACAATGGCACCTTACATAAAGGTACAGTCAATAACTGTTTTAGAAATTAAAATATTTGGGAAGTGCTCAAGGAAACCTTCGTACATGGGAAGTCATGCGTCTAGGTTATGATAGATATCATATGTGCACAGAAGTATTCTTGGTTGACCCAATAGTCCCCAAAGAAAAATGAGAAGATTGCTATCATATTCTTTCTAATGGTGAGTCTTTTCTTGACATATAATTATCTCCATTGTCTCTAATTGAGAATTATATTTCATCCAAACTCTAAGATTATATAGGTCGCGCTCGTAGATATACTCAGCAAATGGATGTGCACAACCCCGTCTTATGATAACACGAAGTCGAATGTCGTTAGACATCTTGTATGATAGTGACAAAACACCCTTCAAACGTTGGGTTCGCCTCACCCTATTTTATTCACCAAATATAACTACTAAATGATGTATAAAATACAACACACTATTCTAAAGTTCTCAATCAAATTATTTCCATACTGTTTAGGGAGAACCTCCACAGCTAAAGACCAACGTTCTATTCCCCTGTTACCCCCGTTCGTCCCAGTTACACTCTTATTACCTTAAAGGAATTGTGAAGCAAAAGGGTGAGCACAACTAGTCCAGTACAAAATATCATGACTAAAAATAATTAAATTATCCATAGCATTCGTTAGTAATGAATCAGAGATTTAGAACATATGGTAGATGATAAAACTTTTCAACCATAGTTGCAGCGGAACGAGCAATCCATTAGAAGAGTCAAATAGACCATAAAGTCTATTATCTTCTCAATGTTAAAAGTCCACCAACAATGTTTTATCCATGTAACATCAATCAACAGTTCTGGTCCACAATCATATAAATAACTCATAATCATAATTGTGGTTCTAAATTCCTCTTCTCATCTAGGACGAAGATAATTTTCATCACCTGTCTTTACCTGAAACATTAAAGGTCATGGTTATACCAAATCACAGTTTCTATTCATAATCATACTAATAAATTCATCTTTGCACTACGGCCAAAGATATTCGTCAACAGTTCATCTTTGCACTACTGGCCAAAGATATTCAACAACATGTTATCTTTGCACTACAGGCCAAAGATATTCAACAACAGATCATCTTTGCACTACATGCTAAAGATATTCAACAACAGATCCTCTTTGCACTACAGGCCAAAGATATTTATATTTCAAAGAAATATATAATCATTTCAGAATTTATATAAACAATAATTATAACCATGTTGAACAATTCACCTTTGCACTTAAACTAAAGATATTCAATTAAAATTCAATAGTCATGATCATACTAGTCAACAATTCATCTTTGCACTACTGGTCAAAGAGAACCCATAGTCACGATCATACCAATAATCTACCCATCTTTACACTCAAGTCAAAGAGAAATTTCATCACCGGGATTATAAAAATGTTATATATGATAATAAAAATAATATGATCAACAACTGCATTTAATTCCAAGAGTAAGATTCATAAATCAACGATAATTTGGTTAGCAAAAGAAACCAATTTTGTCGTGAATAGTAACTCGAAAATAGTAACCTGTATTCGTACATAGTATCGTATATGTAAATAATGTCATATACGTAAATAGTGTCATATACATGAATAGTGTTGTATACGTGAATAGTGCCGTGTACATGAATAGTAACCCCGACATGAAAAAGGTAGAAATTCCACAATAAAATTCATACCAATATTTCAGTATAATGATATTGAAAAAATAACATCATTATGAAGAAAATAACATCTCTTACTATCCCTTACAACCCCATACAATCCCCTACCTCAAAAGAGCAGTACTTCTGACTGGAATATCGGATATAACACTGAAGGAAACTTGCACTGATTAGCAACTCTCAAAGTATCAAAATACTCACAAAAATACTCTCGATAATATAGGGAGAGAAAACTTATGTTTCTGGTGTGATTTTCAATTCTAACTCAGCACCCTATTTATAGGAAAATGCTAGAACGCCAAAGCATACCTGACCTACAACCTGATGGATTTACCTGCTACTATTTCCACCCACCACTTTTGAAAATAAATTTCAGCACATTTCATTTCTCACCAACCAAAAGTGGGGCTCATCATATTTTTAATAAACAATATTTATTTCCGAAACTTCAATAATTCATAATAAATAGCTCTTTTATCAGAAAAATACGAATTTTATATCCATTCCATAGGAAATTAAATTCTCTACAACTTTATAGAAGAAAGATTTTCCAAATTCCAAATAGAAAATGCCCGAAATCCACATACGAGCGATTTTCAACACCTTTTAAAATTCATAACAAATCATACGTTATTTTTTAACAGTTCAAAATTTGTGGACATATACTTAACTTATATATGTATAACATATCCAAAAATTACAACGATCCAACGGTCGGATTAAAATTATAACTCATGCAATAGAGCTTTAAGAACACTGATTTGATTTTCATACTATAAGTCCCTCGTACCAGTTTCACTCAAACAGTCACCACGAAAAATTCACAAAGAATATTTGGGTGATTCAAATTTCTACGATTAGCTTACTTCCAGGGCTTTCTTTTGATATATGGTTCATCTCCTAACTCGTTATACACAAAGAGTTATGGATTTTACAAAATCAAGTAATAAACTTATTTTTCTGAAAATATCATATTATGTTCTTTTGATTTCTAAATTTCTCTCATTTGATTCATGCACTGTGAATTTAGAGTGAAAATATCACCATTATTATATTATTATATAACCACATTATACATTTATAATGTAAGATAAAATATCAATTTTTAACAATTGACACTTTTCTAAGAATTCTTCCATTCCGACAAAATATTGATAAAACACCTCAGCATTAATTCCTTCATTTATAATCACATAAAATAAATATTTCCTTATCTATCATTTATATCCACATAAAATAAATATTTCTTTATAATATAAATCAATAATTAATTATTCAAAAATAATATTACAGAATCACAATTATGGTAACCAGGTCGTTCCCAGGAAAGAGGGGGCTTTCCGATAAGGATTTCTCCTTATTGGCGCGCAATTAGGTGACCAAACCCATTTCCTAGACATAACTTCCTTAGACATTGTCAATAATGATATCTAACAATATTATTCAAATAATATGAATTATTGATCTGATAATAGAGATATTGTGCAGTGACAATTATCGAAACAACAATAATATAAAATATCAACGTAGCAATTATTGAATCAATAAAATAAAATATTGAACAGTAATTACTGTAACAATTATTGAGTAGTGTCTTCTTATGTAAGAATCAATAATTAAAAAAATATTGTGCAATACCGTGTGCTACTGTGCAACCACGCATATTACTGTATTTTAACCACCGGGTATTCCAACATGTTTAACGGTAACAACTACGTCGTTATTTGTAAAAACTCAAACTTGTCGTTTTCTTCATCCGACAGTTATTCTGTTATGGGGCCCACAAATGGATGCACCGTCGTACGAATATTCCCTGACAACAAGAATATTCCACAACCAAACGAATATTCCCCAACAACAATGAATATTTTATAATCACTTGTTTATTTTGCAAAATTTGCACATTTCACCCATAACTTTAAACTTTTATCAATTTAACCATTTACTGAATAGTAATTATAAGAAAAATTGAATACTTTTATTTCATAAATTTCGGGGTCCTACACAAGCTATCTCCTTGCCTTCTTACCCAACACTCGAGTCATAATCTCCCTTTTGTCATTATTGTCAACATTTCCAAATTTTGTGTCCATCTCAGAAGTGCATTTAGTCTCAAGTGATTTCATTTCATTCTATGAAATTAACAACAAATGCAACTAATTCATTATATAATCCAAAATTTAAAAACAAGATAAGGTTTGTATAACTTACGTATGCAGATTCATTTTCAGGTTGTATCAACTCGTTTGTTTCCTTTTGAAATGACGTTTGTTTCCTTTTGAAATGACGTTTGTTTTTTGGACCTTTAACAATATTTCATGTGTATTTACATCTTATAAGACACGCAAGTCAAGATAAACTACTAACTTATAGAGACATTTAACTGCAAGAAGCAATTTAGCAAGGGAGGAAGAATTAGGACTAAAAATTCAAGACATCATAGGAAAAAGAAGGAATAGTGAAACTATATTAGTTTCTAATGTCGTGCCGGTAAATTAAAATATACTACTTGCTAAAAATCTTAAGCTGCCTCACACAAGATCATAATCCTCAACAAATTGAACCAAATTGAAACATATATAAATACATACCTTCTCTTAATGATGAACAACAAATGGTTTTGACTCTCCATTGTGAATGCCATTATTGCCTCTATTTTTCTTGTTTACTTCTAAGCGATGCTGGAAAAAAATCATTGAACAAATAATATATGTAAGACCCGAATTTTATGAAATAAAAGTATTCAATTTTCTTATAATTTCTGACGCCCCCAAAATTAGGTATACATCACCCATTCTGAGTCGTCAGATACACGGTACAAAATTCAAATACAACTTCATTTATACAACTGTTGAGCTGTCGTATAGAATACGACCATAGTTAAATATGAGTTTTAATACAGATGTATGCAACTCTCATGGTTCCTCGACCACAACCTTACAATGGTACTTTAAATAAAAGTACATTCAAAAACTGTTTGAGAAACTAAAATCTTTGGGAAGTGCTCAAGGAAACCTTCTTACATGGGAGGCCATGCGTCCAGGTTATGATAGATATCATATGTCCACAAAATTATCCTTGGTTGACCCAAAAGTCCCCAAAGAAAAATAAGAAGATTACTATCATCTTCTTTCCAATGGTGAGTCTTCTCTTAACATATAATTATCTCCGTTGTCTCCAAGTGAAAATTATATTTCAAATATACTCCAAGATCATATAGGTAGTGCTCGTAGATATACTCAGCAAGTGGATGTGCACAACCATGTCTTATGATAATACGAGGTTGTATGTCATTAGACATCTTATATGATAGTGGCAAAAATACCCTTCCAACGTTTGGTTCGCCTCACCCTATTTGATTCACCAAATATAACTACTAAATGATGTATAGAATAAAACACACTTTTCTATACTGTTTAGAGGAACATCCACAGCTAGAGACCACCGTTCTAATCCTCTTAATACCTCTGCTCGACCCAGCTACACTCTTATTACCTGAAAGGAATTGTGAAGCAGAAGGGTGAGCATAATTAGCCCAGTAAAGAATATCATGACTAAAGATAATTAAATTATCAATAGCTTTCATCAACAATAAATCAGAGATTTAGAACATATGACAGATAATAAAACTTTCAACCATAGTTATAGCGGAACGAGCAATCCATTAGAAGAGTCAAATAGACCATAAGGTCTATTATCTTCTCTATGTTAAAAGTCCACCAATAATGTTTTATCCGTGTAACATCAATCAACAATTCCCGTCCACGATCATGTGAATAACTCATAATCACAATTGTGATTCTAAATTTCTCTTCGCACTTAGGACGAAGATAATTTTCATCACCTAAAACATCAAAAATCATGGTTATACCAAATCACAATTTTTGCTCGTAATCATTAAATCATCTTTGCACTACGACCAAAGATATTCATTATTATCACATCCATGAATTAATATTTCATTGCTGAGACTCAGCTCAATAATTAATCCACATCATCGAATCATCCATGCACTACAGGCCAAAGATATTCTTTAGTATCACGACCACGAATTATCCATGCACTATGGCCAAAGATAATCGTGTTTTCATCAACGCTCCTGATCATGCCATAAAACAATTCATCTTTGCACTACGGCCAAAGAGAATCTATACACATAATCATACCAAAAACTGTCCATCAATGCACTACGGACCAATGAGAACTTTTTTTACATTATTTGTAATATTACGGTTATGATTATACCGAATAATCCTTGGTCATAATCATACCAAGTCCATCTATGCACTACAGGCCACAGATGACTTTCAACATAATATAAGCATGATGATGATGACAATATTATAAGCATTAGTCAAACTAAATCAAGGATAAATATTAAAGACTTTAAATTTATCTAAACATTATCAATCACTTAATAAAATCATAATCTAATATTGTTAATATTATAACAATATTTTAATCACTCATTAAACTTATAAATAATTTAATTTAATTGTTTACACTTTTCCAAATAATGCATTTAATCATTCAAAATGCCATACTCATAAGATTTCATCACCAATAATCAAATTACTCATCAAAAATCTGCATATACCTTATATAGGATTTTCAAGCCATAAAATCCTATTTACCAATTTTTCAACTTCACATAACATATTTAATTCATATGTTCGTAACTAAATCATTTTTATGAAAAATACCAAATCAGTGCCAAAAATTATTCTTTTCTGGGATTAAGCAGAATATAGTCCCATATTGAACATATATTTTTCTCAGAATTTTTAAAATTCATTTACTATTTTTCAAAAATCAATTTCTAATTAATTCCTTAAGAAATTAGCCACCTCAAGGTTAACTCTAGAAATTCTCAAATCTTGGCAGAATCTTACACATGTTAACGTGATCTTCCAGTTTAAATTTTATGGTCATCAGAGTTATAGAACTCCGGTTATATCATTTTTCGTCGGAAAAACCTAAATATTGAAATGGTCATAACTTGCTCATTTTAAGTCGGAATGAGCTCATTTTTGGACAGTAGGTACTTTATACCATATATTTTCATGTCCCAAAAGGTCAGAAATTTTCTCATAATTTAAGTGGCCGAAAATGCCCTTTTAAATTTTCTGGCAGTAGCTTTTTGGCACTTGTCAGTTTTTGACTCCTTTACTAAAATCAGTCCACACGAAAATCTACATCACCTTTTCTAGTGATTTCACTTGGATAAGTTAGAAAACTCATAGATCTAACTCTAGAACTTGACCACACTCAAAAATTCAAAATATAATAGGAGATATGGTCAATTGAATTTCGTACTCCATTTTTACCAAAATCTGATTTTCAACCCTTTGTGTTTTCTAAGAACTTTCATGTTTTCACATAATAACCAACATAACTCATCATGACAATGACATAATAATTCAATAAAACAAGTTTAAGAATAAGTTTTAAAGAATTATAAGTTAATTTATCCTGAACTCAATAATGTCCAAATTGTCAACATGATACTACTTTGTGGAGTAAAATTCAAGAATGCTCAGAAAAATATTTCCATGAAAAGATAAAGGATGAAGCGCAAATATCAAGGATATTCCACTAATTTCATAGAGTATAGAAGTCAAATTTTAACCAACTGAGTGTAATAAATAATGGAATAACAAAAGAAATCATCAGGCATGCGATGGACCGCACATGCAGGTTATTCCAAAAGAATAATAAATAACGAAACCAGGTCCGGCGTAAAACGCACAGACAGGATATTCCAACAGAATAATAAAGGATGGAACCAGGTCCGACGTAAAACGAACAGACATGATATTCCAATAGAATAATAAAGACTGGAACCAAGTCCGGCGTAAAACGCACAGAAAGGATATTCCAACAAAATAATAAAGAATGAAATAACAGAAGAATTTCACCAAGTTTAGGGTAGCCCGTGTATACAGGTTATTCCAACAGAATAATAAATAATGGAATAACAGAAGTTCTCTTCACGAATAAGAAAGAAAGTATACCCCTTACGAGTACAACAAATAATATCACTTACCGTAAAAGAAACTGAATATAAGAGTAGGGAAGTACCATAATACTTTTTTATAGTTTCTCTATATTTTTTCTCTCTAGAGTTTCAGTGAATTCGTAAGAAATAATGAAGGAATGAGCTTCTATTTATAGAAGAATGCACTACATAGTAACTAATTCATGAACGGTCCAGATTGATTTACTTTTAAACGGACGGTCCATATTGGTTTACTATTAAAACTTAAAATAACGGTTCATACTGATTTACTATTAAAACTTTAAACCAGCGATCCATATTGATTTACTATTATAACTATCCACAAGCGGTCCATATTGATTTACTATTATATCTTCAACCAACAGTCTGAAAAATTAGTACATCTCCTCATGGACTAATATTGTGCCCAAAAATAATTTGGACCGAAAAGAAATATATTTTACGGGTAAATAGTACTCCGTAAATAGTAACTCGCGAATAGTAACTCGTGAATAGTAACTCGTGAATAGTAATTCGTGAATACTACTTCAACACGAAAAGTGTCCCGAAAACCCGATTGAACAATACTGAGTGACTTCTCACATAAGCATCAATAATCAATAATGTGTACTACTATGCAACCACGCGTATTATTATACTTTTAACACCTGGTGTTTCAACAGTTAACGGTAAAACTTCCGCCGTTATTTTCATAAAATATTTTTGTCGTTTTCTCAATTCGACAATAATTCTGTTGTGGGGTCCACTAATGATTGTACCGTCGTACGAATATTCCCCGACAAAAAGAATATTCCCCGACTAATCAAATATTCCCCGATAAAATGAATATTTTATATCAACTTACTTACTTTGCAAAAAAAAAATTCACATATTACCCTTAACTTTAAACTTTTATCAATTTAACCATTTACTGAATAGTAATTATAAGAAAATTTGAATACTTTTATTTCATAAATTTTGGGGTCCTACACAAGCTATCTCCTTGCCTTCTTACCCAACACTCGAGTCATAATCTCCCTTTTGTCATTATTGTCAACATTTCCAAATTTTGTGTCCATCTCAGAAGTGCATTTAGTCTCAAGTGATTTCATTTCATTCTATGAAATTAACAACAAATGCAACTAATTCATTATATAATCCAAAATTTAAAAACAAGATAAGGTTTGTATAACTTACGTATGCAGATTCATTTTCAGGTTGTATCAACTCGTTTGTTTCCTTTTGAAATGACGTTTGTTTCCTTTTGAAATGACGTTTGTTTTTTGGACCTTTAACAATATTTCATGTGTATTTACATCTTATAAGACACGCAAGTCAAGATAAACTACAAACTTATAGAGACATTTAACTGCAAGAAGCAATTTAGCAAGGGAGGAAGAATTAGGACTAAAAGTTCAAGACATCATAGGAAAAAGAAGGAATAGTGAAACTATATTAGTTTCTAATGTCGTGCCGGTAAATTAAAATATACTACTTGCTAAAAATCTTAAGCTGCCTCACACAAGATCATAATCCTCAACAAATTGAACCAAATTGAAACATATATAAATACATTCCTTCACTTAATGATGAACAACAAATGGTTTTGACTCTCCATTGTGAATGCCATTATTGCCTCTATTTTTCTTGTTTACTTCTAAGCGATGCTGGAAAAAAATCATTGAACAAATAATATATGTAAGACCCGAATTTTATGAAATAAAAGTATTCAATTTTCTTATAATTTCTGACGCCCCCAAAATTAGGTATACATCACCCATTCTGAGTCGTCAGATACACGGTACAAAATTCAAATACAACTTCATTTATACAACTGTTGAGCTGTCGTATAGAATACGACCATAGTTAAATATGAGTTTTAATACAGATGTATGCAACTCTCATGGTTCCTCGACCACAACCTTACAATGGTACTTTAAATAAAAGTACATTCAAAAACTGTTTGAGAAACTAAAATCTTTGGGAAGTGCTCAAGGAAACCTTCTTACATGGGAGGCCATGCGTCCAGGTTATGATAGATATCATATGTCCACAAAATTATCCTTGGTTGACCCAAAAGTCCCCAAAGAAAAATAAGAAGATTACTATCATCTTCTTTCCAATGGTGAGTCTTCTCTTAACATATAATTATCTCCGTTGTCTCCAAGTGAAAATTATATTTCAAATATACTCCAAGATCATATAGGTAGTGCTCGTAGATATACTCAGCAAGTGGATGTGCACAACCATGTCTTATGATAATACGAGGTTGTATGTCATTAGACATCTTATATGATAGTGGCAAAAATACCCTTCCAACGTTTGGTTCGCCTCACCCTATTTGATTCACCAAATATAACTACTAAATGATGTATAGAATAAAACACACTTTTCTATACTGTTTAGAGGAACATCCACAGCTAGAGACCACCGTTCTAATCCTCTTAATACCTCTGCTCGACCCAGCTACACTCTTATTACCTGAAAGGAATTGTGAAGCAGAAGGGTGAGCATAATTAGCCCAGTAAAGAATATCATGACTAAAGATAATTAAATTATCAATAGCTTTCATCAACAATAAATCAGAGATTTAGAACATATGACAGATAATAAAACTTTCAACCATAGTTACAGCGGAACGAGCAATCCATTAGAAGAGTCAAATAGACCATAAGGTCTATTATCTTCTCTATGTTAAAAGTCCATCAATAATGTTTTATCCGTGTAACATCAATCAACAATTCCCGTCCACGATCATGTGAATAACTCATAATCACAATTGTGATTCTAAATTCCTCTTCGCACTTAGGACGAAGATAATTTTCATCACCTAAAACATCAAAAATCATGGTTATACCAAATCACAATTTCTGCTCGTAATCATTAAATCATCTTTGCACTACGACCAAAGATATTCATTATTATCACATCCATAAATTAATATTTCATTGTTGAGACTCAGCTCAATAATTAATCCACATCATCGAATCATCCATGCACTACAGGCCAAAGATATTCTTTAGTATCACGACCACGAATTATCCATGCACTATGGCCAAAGATAATCGTGTTTTCATCAACGCTCCTGATCATGCCATAAAACAATTCATCTTTGCACTACGGCCAAAGAGAATCTATACACATAATCATACCAAAAACTGTCCATCAATGCACTACGGACCAATGAGAACTTTTTTCACATTATTTGTAATATTACGGTTATGATTATACCGAATAATCCTTGGTCATAATCATACCAAGTCCATCTATGCACTACAGGCCACAGATGACTTTCAACATAATATAAGCATGATGATGATGACAATATTATAAGCATTAGTCAAACTAAATCAAGGATAAATATTAAAGAATTTAAATTTATCTAAACATTATCAATCACTTAATAAAATCATAATCTAATATTGTTAATATTATAACAATATTTTAATCACTCATTAAACTTATAAATAATTTAATTTAATTGTTTACACTTTTCCAAATAATGCATTTAATCATTCAAAATGCCATACTCATAAGATTTCATCACCAATAATCAAATTACTCATCAAAAATCTGCATATACCTTATATAGGATTTTCAAGCTATAAAATCCTATTTACCAATTTTTCAACTTCACATAACATATTTAATTCATATGTTCGTAACTAAATCATTTTTATGAAAAATACCAAATCAGTGCCAAAAATTATTCTTTTCTGGGATTAAGCAGAATATAGTCTCATATTGAACATATATTTTTCTCAGAATTTTTAAAATTCATTTACTATTTTTCAAAAATCAATTTCTAATTAATTCCTTAAGAAATTAGCCACCTCAAGGTTAACTCTAGAAATTCTCAAATCTTGGCAGAATCTTACACATGTTAACGTGATCTTCCAGTTTAAATTTTATGGTCATCAGAGTTATAGAACTCCGGTTATAGCATTTTTCGTCGGAAAAACCTAAATATTGAAATGGTCATAACTTGCTCATTTTAAGTCGGAATGAGCTCATTTTTGGACAGTAGGTACTTTATACCATATATTTTCATGTCCCAAAAGGTCAGAAATTTTCTCATAATTTAAGTGGCCGAAAATGCCCTTTTAAATTTTCTGGCAGTAGCTTTTTGGCACTTGTCAGTTTTTGACTCCTTTACTAAAATCAGTCCACACGAAAATCTACATCACCTTTTCTAGTGATTTCACTTGGATAAGTTAGAAAACTCATAGATCTAACTCTAGAACTTGACCACACTCAAAAATTCAAAATATAATAGG
Source organism: Panax japonicus (assembly GCA_020205505.1). NCBI lineage: Eukaryota > Viridiplantae > Streptophyta > Magnoliopsida > Apiales > Araliaceae > Panax > Panax japonicus. Next base: position 45,853,897 of record CM035096.1, read on the forward strand.
AGATATGGTCAATTGAATTTCGTACTCCATTTTTACCAAAATCTGATTTTCAACCCTTTGTGTTTTCTAAGAACTTTCATGTTTTCACATAATAACCAACATAACTCATCATGACAATGACATAATAATTCAATAAAACAAGTTTAAGAATAAGTTTTAAAGAATTATAAGTTAATTTATCATGAACTCAATAATGTCCAAATTGTCAACATGATACTACTTTGTGGAGTAAAATTCAAGAATGCTCAGAAAAATATTTCCATGAAAAGATAAAGGATGAAGCGCAAATATCAAGGATATTCCACTAATTTCATAGAGTATAGAAGTCAAATTTTAACCAACTGAGTGTAATAAATAATGGAATAACAAAAGAAATCATCAGGCATGCGATGGACCGCACAGGCAGGTTATTCCAAAAGAATAATAAATAACGAAACCAGGTCCGGCGTAAAACGCACAGACAGGATATTCCAACAGAATAATAAAGGATGGAACCAGGTCCGACGTAAAACGAACAGACATGATATTTCAATAGAATAATAAAGACTGGAACCAAGTCCGGCGTAAAACGCACAGAAAGGATATTCCAACAAAATAATAAAGAATGAAATAACAGAAGAATTTCACCAAGTTTAGGGTAGCCCATGTATACAGGTTATTCCAACAGAATAATAAATAATGGAATAACAGAAGTTCTCTTCACGAATAAGAAAGAAAGTATACCCCTTACGAGTACAACAAATAATATCCCTTACCGTAAAAGAAACTGAATATAAGAGTAGGGAAGTACCATAATACTTTTTTATAGTTTCTCTATATTTTTTCTCTCTAGAGTTTCAGTGAATTCGTAAGAAATAATGAAGGAATGAGCTTCTATTTATAGAAGAATGCACTACATAGTAACTAATTCATGAACGGTCCAGATTGATTTACTTTTAAACGGACGGTCCATATTGGTTTACTATTAAAACTTAAAATAACGGTTCATACTGATTTACTATTAAAACTTTAAACCAGCGATCCATATTGATTTACTATTATAACTATCCACAAGCGGTCCATACTGATTTACTATTATATCTTCAACCAACGGTCTGAAAAATTAGTACATCTCCTCATGGACTAATATTGTGCCCAAAAATAATTTGGACCGAAAAGAAATATATTTTACGGGTGAATAGTACTCCGTAAATAGTAACTCGCGAATAGTAACTCGTGAATAGTAACTCGTGAATAGTAATTCGTGAATAGTACTTCAACACGAAAAGTGTCCCGAATACCCGATTGAACAATACTGAGTGACTTCTCACATAAGCATCAATAATCAATACCGTGTACTACTATGCAACCACGCGTATTATTATACTTTTAACACCTGGTGTTTCAACAGTTAACGGTAAAACTTCCGCCGTTATTTTCATAAAGTATTTTTGTCGTTTTCTCAATTCGACAATAATTCTGTTGTGGGGTCCACTAATGATTGTACCGTCGTACGAATATTCCCCGACAAAAAGAATATTCCCCGACTAATCAAATATTCCCCGACAAAACGAATATTTTATATCAACTTGCTTACTTTGCAAAAAAAAATTCACATATTACCCTTAACTTTAAACTTTTATCAATTTAACTATTTACCAAAATAGAAAAATTGAATACTTTTATTTCATAAAATTCGGGCTCTCACAATCACCCCTCCTTATGAAATTTCGCCCTCGAAATTTACACACGTACCTGATATTCGAAGAGATGAGAATACCTTTTTTTCTTTTTAGATTGTACCTTCCCGGTAATTTCCTCGCTACCATAATTTTCCCATTTTCTCATCTCCTGTATTTTAGATATCATTCTAGAATATAAGTTCAAAACAAAGGTTAATTATCATATCATAATTTGTCAACTTATCAAGTGAACAATTTCAGCTTAGGTAAGTCACACAGTAGCGAAGTGTATAACTCGTCTCTCCCATCCTAGTTTTAGACTCTTATCTCCGCCAGCGACCATATCCATAAGCTCTGATACCAAATGTGATGCCCCCAAAATTAGGTATACATCACCCATTCTGAGTCGTCAGATACATGGTACAAAATTTAAATACAACTTCATTTATACAGCTGTTGAGCTGTCGTATAGAATACGACCATAGTTAAATATGAGTTTTAATACAGATGTATGTAACTCTCATGGTACCTCGACCACAACCTTACAATGGTACTTTACATAAAAGTAAAGTCAAAAACTGTTTTAGAAACTAAAATCTTTGGGAAGTGCTCAAGGAAACCTTCGTACATGGGAGGCCATGCCACTACAAAAAAACATGTCATAGGCAACGGGAGTATTAGAGACGGTGCATGCGCCGTCGAGAATGACCTTAATGCCGACGGGCATATCGTCGCTAATGGTTGTCGTCGCTAATAACTCTTTCCCAGGGAAAAAATAGGTGCAAAAATTTGGCGGTGGAGGGAAAACTTATTGGCGACGGTTATAGATGTCAATAGTGACAGCCATGCCGTCAAGAATGACTCAATGGCGACGGTACTCAAACGACGGGACACACCGTTGAGAATGAGTTCTTATTTTTAATTCCAGATTCAATTTCTTTTTCCTCTCCATTTTCTTTCCCTCTCATTTCTATTCGTTCCCTCTATTTCTCTCGCCATCACGCCGTCGATTCTCGCCATTATTCATCGCCGTTGTTAGTCACCGGTCCTCGCCGTCGGTCCTCCATCGTATGGCCTCCCCCTTTCTCCTCCCCTTTCTTTGGCCTGATACACTGTTACAATCCCCCCCCCCCCAAATTTTTGTTCCCTCTCAGCTCTGGTCTACATTTCTTGTTGTTGGCTTCTATTAGCAAGTTATACTTTTCTTCTTTTTAAGGTTTCATTTGTATATAAGTTCTAATTTAGTTATGTTAGGGTTTAATTTGGGGTTTTTTCCCTAATATATGTATATCTTGTTTTAGGCAGTAAGCAACGGGCATTGACCTTCTCTGCATCTCTCTCTTTTGTGTAAGTTTTTCTTTTATCTCATCTTTTTTTTGGAGTAGTATATATGTCAGTTCATGTATATATGTTTAATTGAAATATTTTCATGTAATATGTTTGTCAGTTCATATTACACTTAGCTATAGCAAACTAGATGCTATTAAATATGCTCTATTTAAATATGTTGGTCAACCAATTTAGGAGCCTAATAATTTATTACAAGGGACACTGACCAGATTGTGGGTAATTAGTTGACTTACTTAATGTACTTGCAAATGGGTCGGGGTATTGTGTTCAAGGGTGTTCAGAATGTTAGAACTTAAAATGGACCAACCCATTTGGCCTTCCTGGCATTGTTGTAGTGTCTCCTAGACTTATTTCCCACATGATTCCATCATTTTAACATGGAAGAAGTTTTAGAATTCCTTGGCAGGCCTAAGATGAGTTATGTTTAGGGTGATGTAAAAAGTTGAATTTGGGGGAAGTATTATACTTTGGCTACTTGAGTGCGTAAAGATTGTGGATTTATCAAAAGATTCCAACCTAATTTTTTAGGAGGGTTCATTCAAGAGTATAATGTTTTTAAGTCCTTCCAAAAATATTGCTCATAGAAGTTGCTGTCTGTTTGAGTAGTCCATTAAAGCTATATCTTTCCGAATGTGTACCTCTTTTTTTTCCATTATTTTAGGGAGTATGGGATTGATACGAGCCACCTTGTTTTCTTTTTCTATTTATGTTGTGACCGTCCTAATTAACATTCTGGGTGATAGAACTTAGAATTGAGCTTCAAATGATACTTAGAACACAAAACATCTACTCAATTTCCCATTCATCAAGCATATGTAGGACTGATGGATTAGTACATCATGTCTATATTTAAGTGTAATATAGTTAAGTATTATTTTCATGTAATATGTATATTAGGGAATTGCAAGGAAAATTAGAAGTTTGTAGTGATTTTGTGTGTTTACTATCTCAAAACCCTAGTATAACACTTAATATAAAATTTTAGTCCACTTTGGAAAGTATAACATGTGTACTTTTGGTTGAGATACATCTATTTGAAACGAATATAATGCTTTCTCAATATAAATGACCATGTCTTTGTTTCCATTTTATTGATTAATTAAAATGGTAGCATTGCATTATTCTAAATATGTTCTAGAGGATTCTTTAATATGTAGTCTTTGATTTTGTATACTCGTGAGAATCGATGAATTAATTTCTTTTATTGTGGTTCATAATCCATTCTCAGGATAGTATTCATTTTGTTAGGAAAGAGTTCAATTTCTATTGTAGTATTGCAATTATTATCTTCAACTTATATTAATCTACTAAATAAGGTGTTAGTTATTTTAGCTTACTATTTATGTTGTATCCTTTAGGTTACTATTTATGTTGCATTCTTTTAGTTGTATCTGTATGTTATCCTCTTTGTTCACAAATATAGTATTTAGGAATGTTTAATAATATTTTTTTTTATGATTTGACAGTCTACATACGGATGGCGCGCACACCACATGGCGATCGTGGTGGGCGTTCAGGTCGTGGGGGCCATGGATATTCTACGCGTGATGATCAGGCCGAATCGTCAGGTGTAATTACGTGTTTTGTTGGGATACATCTTATTATTATTTTTTTATATTTTATTGACATTATATTCGTTTATATAAATATTGATGTATTTCACTACATAGGTGATCGACGTAGGCCTCCGTGGGGACTAGCACGTGGCCTTCTAGGGAGTCCCCCCAGGCGCCGCTTATATGTCGTGTTGGGACTCGTAGGTAATTTCATAATCCTATATAGTATTACTATAACATAAGTATTTAGTTCTGTTATATTATTTGTAATTTGCAATGTATTAATTTCAATTGTAGTATCCTTGACTCCACGCCAAGGAACACATTGCTTGGGTTCGCCCGCAACCGATTCTCAAGCCCGTGGATGAGGTGGGCGGATGTGGATAACCGCACACGTCAACTGATTATTGCATAGTTTAGGGTAGGATGTCAATCATTCATATGCTAGTTTTATATTTCATTTGAATATATTGTTACCTCTTTGATTTATGTTGTCTACTAAGCTTCTTAATCTGTAATGTACAGAGATATTATCGTTTTGAGGAAGGTCAAGAAGCCCATGGCATGACTGTTCTACACAGATACCTAGAGATGAATTGGCACAAGTGGGTCTATGACTGGAAGAAGAAGGCCTAGACGAAGATGGCTGATGGATAAACACTAAAAGATATCCGGCCAGATTTCATATCTGTTGCGGTGTGGGACCAGATGTGCAGCATTTGGGACGGCGATGCCTTCAAGAAGATGTCGGCACAGCGTTCAGCTGCCCGACAGCAGAGTCATCTCCGAATGCAACACAAACACACACATAGCACCGCGTAGATATTAGACATGTGTTACAACTTACGGGACTCGATTTCGACATACGGAGACCGAGTTATCGTCCAGTTTGCAAAATTCACCAACACTTAGGCAAAAAGTCGAAAAAGAGGTCAAAATCTACCTCGGTCATCCAAACGCCACACAAACACACACATAGCATCACGTAGGTATTAGACACGTGTTACAACTTATGGGACTCGATTCCGACATATGGAAACCGAGTTATCGTCCAATTTGAAAAATTCACAACCACTTTTGGCAAAAACTTGAAAAAGAAGTCAAAATCTGCCTCGGTCGTTCAAAAGCCATACAAACACACACATAGCACTGCGTAGGTATTAGACATGCGTTACAACTTACGGGATTCGATTCCGACATACGGAGACCGAGTTATCGTCCAGTTTGCAAAATTCGCCAATACTTAGGCAAAAACCCAAAAAAGAGGTCAAAATCCACCTCGATCTTCCGAACGCCACACAAACACACACATAGTACCGCGTAGGTATTAAACACGCGTTACAAATTACGGGACTCGATTCTGACATACGGAGACCGAGTTATCGTCCAGTTTACAAAATTCGCCAACACTTAGGCAAAAAGTCAAAAAAGAGGTCAAAATCCGCCTCGGTCGTCCGAACACCACACAAACACACACATAGCACCGCGTAGGTATTAGACAAGCGTTACAACTTACGGGACTCGATTCCGACATACGAAGACCGAGTTATCGTCCAGTTTACAAAATTCGCCAACACTTAGGCAAAAACCTGAAAAAGAGGTCAAAATCTACCTCGGTCGTCCGAACGCCACATAAACACACACATAGCACCACGTAGGTATTAGACACGCGTTACAACTTACAGGACTTGATTCCGACATACGGAGACCGTGTTATCGTCCAGTTTGCAAAATTCGCCAATATGACATCCCAAATTTTTATAAATTATAAATGAGAATTTTATAAATAAAAGTATTATTTATGAGATATATTGGGTGTGAGTATGTGTATGTCATATATTATAGAATATGTGAATTGATGTGAAGAGAATGTTATATATTAATTTTAATATATATAAATATTTAATTGAATTATTTATTGAGTTAAATAAATAAATTTTGTTTTGATTATAGAGTAATGTAATTAAGTGTAACAGATTAATTAAATGAATATTTAGTATTTAATTTAATTAATATAATAATTTTATGTTATAGTTCTAATTTAATTGAGATAATTAAATTAGATGAGTTATGTGATGATTGTTACACAAAATTATAATTAACAAGTAAATATAATTATGTGACAATTTGATGAGATTGATTGATGTTAAGCTATTGATTAATTAAAATAATGAGTATTTGCCAAACATGGTCTTAGGCTTTTCAAGTTCAAATTGGTGTAACCTATGTATTAACTAGTAATTAGTATATCTAATAATTACTAGGAGTTACATATATTATATATTACTAGTATTGTATATTATATGTATATACTACAAGTTAGTATGTTAGTTTTAGAAAACAAACCAAAGAAAGAAAAAGAGAGTTAGAGAGAATTGTAGGAGAAGAAGAAGGGGAAGAAAAAGAAGAAGAAGAAGAGGAAGAAAAAGAAGAAGAAGGGAAAGCTTTGAGAAGACAAAACAAGCCCAATCATCATCATCATCTTCATCTCTCTCTTAAATTCATACTAATAAGGCTATAATCTAAATTCCTTATTTTAATTATATTTTTATGTTCTTCATAATATAGGATAATGGTTATATAGAAGTTGTATTGAGAAATTGAGAGAGATAGAGAGAAATAGAGGAATTGAGATGAGCTAGAAGAAGAAGAAGAAGAAGAAGAAAAAGAAAAAGCTAGAAGAAAATAACTTCTAAACTCTTATTTAATCTTTGATTTTTGGGTAGATTTATGTTCTAGGGTAATAGATCATGCTTAATCTTATTTATATTGGTTTAATCTTAGATTATCAAGAATCAAACAAGAGGATTCAAGAAAGAAAATGAAATGGAAAGAAAATTTGAAGAACAAAATTCGTAGGTTTTGAGTAATTGTGGACATATCTTGTGAAATTCATATCTCTTTGGGTATAATGAGTTAGAAAGTGAGCCTTATATCAAATCGAAGATATGGAAGTAAGATATATTCTGAAAGTGGAATCACATGAAAACTCTTTGTAGATTTCTTGCAATGTCTGTTTTAGTAAGGCTGGTCCGAAGGAAAAATAATATGTCCAGAAAATCAAAACTGTTACGGTTTCTGACTTTGAAAAATTCATATAAATTCGTGTGTTTTGAATCTGAAGAAACTTAAAACTGCAAAGTTGTAGATATGGATGTTTACTAGCTAGACTCTCCTGATTGAGCCATTTTATGGACCGGATCATGTCCGAAATAAATTGTTTAGTAAGGATGTCCAGAAAATGAAATTTTCTACACTAGTTGATGAATTGCAAAATCTGGTTTAGATGGATAAGGGTCTGACTCTAAGGCCTAGATGAGGTTGTATTACACTGAGTAAGGGTTAATTCTATATAAGAAGGAACAAAAACGGACATGTAACGAAGGAGATACGTTAAAAATGAAAACAACGTTTAGTTAAAGAAATTATGAAGATGAGTTTTATAATTATGTTTGAATTAAGATTTTGGGTGATGGTATATTTTGATGATTAAAAATATGTTTTGACATATGTAATGAATATAGATATGTGTTATCATATTCTATGCATAATTAACCATTTAAGATCAAGAGTTGAGATAAGTTAATGTGTGCACATAACGTGCTCGATATAATGCCTAAAAGTAATAGTGTTTCTAAACCTTGGTATACAAAGTGACTAACTAATGGCTAATATTGGATATCTAAGTATGAAAAGATGATAATACAAGAATAATAATAGAAAGAAATCGAAAAGTGTAATTTTTGATTTATAAAGGAAAATTAAACATGTAAACAATGTGTTGAATATGCATTTTTAAACCAAAGTGGTAAAATAAAATGGTGTGATATATGCACATTAAACTACAAGTGAGATAGTCTAGCATGTGTGGTGATAAAAATGAAAATAAAACTGAGTTGCATATAAAATAGTTAGATGTTTATAAAGACATTATAAAGGATAATAAGATAAAGTAAGGTCTTAGAATAAATTTGACCATGAGATTGAGTATTGATTTTATTTATTATCAATCTCACATACAGTGTAGGTTGTGCAAGGACGCGAAGTATTAGCGTGTTGGTAAAACGCCGATAAAGGCATGTCTTTCAGTTCCTTTTTTTTATGTGAACTTGATGATGATCTGCTTTAAAATTTTAGTGTATGATGTATTATATATGTCAAAAGTATGAACTGTGAAAGTCAATCTATGACTATAATGATTGAACTATGAATGTTAATTGAGTAAGGAACTCAATCTTTATAGTTGTTATTTGAACTACAACATGTATGCTATGTTTGTTTATGATTATTATAGTATGTTGAGCATGTTATTATGTGCTACGTGATGCATGAAAACTGTTAGATTTTGCTGATCTGTCGAGCTCATTCTTGCAAATAACCATTTTTTGCAGATTCAGGAATTGAAGGTAACGCTATGTGTTACTTGATTGTTATGGATCAAAAGTGATATATGAAGATTTAATATCCTAGCTAAGTTGTTATTCTTGTAAACCATGTCTAATGTTTTGAATAATGTATTAATGTTGAATTGTAATATTGATTTGCGAATGTAAACTATTGTAGTATTAAAATAATTCTGAGATATTTAGATGTAAAGGTTGAAGGTTTTGGGAACGAGGATAGTTTGTAATAGAAAATTTTAATTATTCCGCAAATTTCAATGGTTGTATTATCGTTTAATGATGTTAAATTAGAGGTTGAATGTATTATTAACGACTGAAGTCGAGAATTAAATTGTATGAATTTTGGGGTCGTTACAGCCAACACTTAGGCAAAAACCCAAAAAGAGGTCAAAATCCACCTCGGTCGTCCGAACGCCACACAAACACACACATAGCACCGCGTAGGTATTAGACACGCGTTATAACTTACGGGACTCGATTCTGATATACGGAGACCGACTTATCGCCCAGTTTGCAAAACTCGCCAACACTTAGGCAAAAACCCGAAAAAGAGGTCAAAATCCGCCTCGATCGTCTGAATGCCACACAAACACATACATAGCACCGCGTAGGTATTAGACACGCGTTACAACTTACGGGACTCGATTCTGACATACAGAGACCGCGTTATCGTCCAATTTGCAAAATTCGCTAACACTTAGGCAAAAAGCCGAAAAAGAGGTCAAAACAAAACTAATGTAAATATGCTCTATTTTCGAATTCGTTATTAATATTCTAATTTTGTAGGGTATTGTTGATGAGACTTCGGCGGGTGGAGGCTGCGGAACAGGCGATGCCCGTGGTGGAGATGGTGATGACCGCCGGGCTGATGCTGATGAGACTATTGATGGTGGGACCGGCAGTCAGACCGGAGGTGGGGCCGGCGGTGGGAATGGCGATGGGACTGGCGGTGATGATGATACCGATATTCCTGATCTTGGGTTGTAGTACCCATTATGTTTATATTTTGACTTTCATGTATGTATATTTATACAGTTTTTGAGTTGTACAGACTAGAGTTTAGTATCTAGTTAGGTTGATGGTATATGTATCTAACTATATTGATTGTTTATGATTACATTATGTATTTATATCATACAATTTTATCTATAAGTCATTACGTTGTTTACATATTTGATGGTTGTATTGATTGTTTACATATTTGATGGTTGATTCTTTATTTTTCTTTAGTTTATTACAGGTATAATTTTGTATATGTAAATGAACAGGGGCATTTTGCAATTTAAAAAAAAATATTTTTTTCCTTAAAAACCTCCTTGGCGACAGGGAGTGGAGGGTCATTGGCGACGGCTAGCCATCGACAATGACTGTTTTTTTATTTTTTTGAAATAACCATTACTGACGGCTTGTTCGTCGCCAATAAATATTGGACGACGGCTAGTCGTCGCTAATGATCCCGTCGGGAATGACTCTCTTGCCGACGGCGAGCGACGGGAGCCAGGGGTGACGACGGCAATAGGGTCATTGGCGACAGCAGTGTCCATCGGCAATGACCTATTTTTTTATAGTGTGCGTCCAGGTTATGATAGATATCATATGTCCACAAAATTGTCCTTGGTTGACCCAAAAGTTTCCAAAGAAAAACAAGAAGATTACTATCATCTTCTTTCCAATGGTGAGTCTTCTCTTGACATATAATTATCTCTGTTGTCTCCAAATGAAAATTATATTTCAAATATACTCCAAGATCATATAGGTAGTGCTCGTAAATATACTCAGCAAGTGGATGTGCACAACCATGCCTTATGATAATACGAGGTTGTATGTCATTAGACATCTTGTATGATAGTGAAAAAAACACCCTTCCAACGTTGGGTTCGCCTCACCCTATTTGATTCACCAAATATAACTACTAAATGATGTATAGAATACAACACACTTTTCTATACTATTTAGGGAGAACCTCCACACCTAGAGACTACCGTTCTAATCCTCTTAATACCTCCGCTCGACCCAGCTACACTTTTACCTGAAAGGAATTGTGAAGCAGAAGGGTGAGCATAATTAGCCCAGTAAAGAATATCATGACTAAAGATAATTAAATTATCAATAGCTTTCATCAACAATAAATCAGAGATTTAGAACATATGGCAGATAATAAAACTTTCAACCATAGTTGCAGCGGAACGAGCAATCCATTAGAAGAGTCAAATAAACCATAAGGTCTATTATCTTCTCTATGTTAAAAGTCCACCAATAATGTTTTATCCGTTTAACATCAATCAACAATTCCCGTCCACGATCATGTGAATAACTCATAATCACAATTGTGATTCTAAATTCCTCTTTGCACCTAGGACGAAGAAAATTTTCATCACCTGAAACATCAAAAATCATGGTTATACCAAATCACAATTCCTGCTCGTAATCATTAAATCATCTTTGCACTACAGCCAAAGATATTCATTATTATCACATCCATGAATTAATATTTCATTGCTGAGACTCAGCTCAATAATTAATCCACATCATCGAATCATCCATGCACTACAGGCCAAGGATATTCTTTAGTATCACGACCACGAATTATCCATGCACTACGGCCAAAGATAATCGTGTTTTCATCAACGGTCCTGAACATGCCATAAAACAATTCATCTTTGCACTACGGCCAAAGAGAATATATACACATAATCATACCAAAAACTGTCCATCAATGCATTACGGACCAATGAGGACTTTTTTCACATCATTTGTAATATTACAGTTATGATTATACCGAATAATCCTTGGTCATAATCATACCAAGTTCATCTATGCACTACAGGCCACAGATGACTTTCAACATAATATAAGCATGGGGATGATGACAATATTATAAGCATTAGTCAAACTAAATCAAGGATAAATATTAAAGACTTTAAATTTATCTAAACATTATCAATCACTTAATAAAATCATAATCTAATATTGTTAATATTATAACAATATTTTAATCACTCCTTAAACTTATAAATAATTTAATTTAATTGTTTACACTTTTCCAAATAATGCATTTAATCATTCAAAATGCCATACTCATAAGATTTCATCACCAATAATCAAATTACTCATCAAAAATCTGCATATACCTTATATAGGATTTTCAAGCCATAAAATCCTATTTACCAATTTTTCAACTTCACATAACATATTTAATTCATATGTTCGTAACTAAATCATTTTTATGAAAAATATCAAATCAGTGCCAAAAATTATTCTTTTCTGGGATTAAGCAGAATATAGTCCCATATTGAACATATATTTTTCTCAGAATTTTTAAAATTCATTTACTATTTTTCAAAAATCAATTTCTAATTAATTCTTTAAGAAAATAGCCACCTCAAGGTTAACTCTAGAAATTCTCAAATCTTGGAAGAATCTTACACATGTTAACGTGATCGTCCAGTTTAAATTTTATGGTCATCAGAGTTATAGAACTCCGATTATAGCATTTTTCGTCAGAAAAACCTAAATATTGAAATGATCATAACTTGCTCATTTTAAGTCGGAATGAGCTCATTTTTGGACAGTAGGTACTTTATACCATATATTTTCATGTCCCAAAAGGCCGAAAATTTTCTCATAATTTAAGTGGCCGAAAATGCCCTTTTAAATTTTCTGGTAGTAGCTTTTTGGCACTTGTTAGTTTTTGACTCCTTTACTAAAATTAGTCCACACGAAAATCTACATCACCTTTTCTAGTGATTTCACTTGGATAAGTTAGAAAACTCATAGATCTAACTCTAGAACTTGACCACACTCAAAAATTCAAAATATAATAGGAGATATGGTCAATTGAATTTCATACTATGTTTTTATCAAAATCTGATTTTCAACCCTTTGTGTTTTCTAAGAACTTTCATGTTTTCACATAATAACCAACATAACTCATCATGACAATGACATAATAATTCAATAAAAACAAGTTTAAGAATAAGTTTTAAAGAATTATAAGTTAATTTATCCTGAACTCAATAATGTCCAAATTGTCAACATGAGACTACTTTGTGGAGTAAAATTCAAGAATGCTCTGAAAAATATTTCCATGAAAAGATAAAGGATGAAGCGCAAATATCAAGGATATTCCACTATATTCTTAGAGTATAGAAGTCAAAGTTTTAACCAACTGAGTGTAATAAATAATGGAATAACAAAAAAAATCACCAGACATGCGATGGACCGCACAGGCAGGTTATTCCAAAAGAATAATAAATAACGAAACCAGGTCCGGCGTAAAACGCACAGACAGGATATTCCAACAGAATAATAAAGGATGGAACCAGGTCCGGCGTAAAATGAACAGACATGATATTCCAACAGAATAATAAAGACTGGAATCAGGTCCGGCGTAAAACGCACAGAAAGGATATTCCAACAGAATAATAAAGAATGGAATAACAGAAGAATTTCACCAAGTTTAGTGTAGCCCGCGTATACAGGTTATTCCAACAGAATAATAAATAATGGAATAACAGAAGTTCTCTTCACGAATAAGAAAGAAAGTATACCCCTTACGAGTACAACAAATAATATCCCTTACCGTAAAAGAAACTGGATATAAGAGTAGGGAAGTACCATAATACTTTTTTATAGTTTCTCTATATTTTTTCTCTCTAGAGTTTCAGTGAATTCGTAAGAAATAATGAAGGAATGAGCTTTTATTTATAGAAGAATGCACTGCATAGTAACTAATTCATGAACGGTCCAGATTGATTTACTTTTAAACGGACGATCCATATTGGTTTACTATTAAAACTTAAAGTAATGGTCCATACTGATTTACTATTAAAACTTTAAACCAGCGATCTATATTGATTTACTATTATAACTATCCACCAGCGGTCCATATTGATTTACTATTATATCTTCAACCAACGGTCTGAAAAATTAGCACATCTCCTTATGGACTAATATTGTACCCAAAAATAATTTGGACCGAAAAGAAATATATTTTACGGGTGAATAATACTCTATGAATAGTAATTCATGAATAGTAACTCGTGAATAGTTACTCGTGAATAGTACTCCGACACAAAAAGTGTCCCGAATACCCGATTGAACAATACTGAGTGACTTCTCACATAAGCATCAATAATCAATATCATGTACTACTATGCAACCATGCGTATTAATGTACTTTTAACACCGGGTGTTTCAACAGTTAACGGTAAAACTTCCGCCGTTATTTTCATAAAGTATTTTTGTCATTTTCTCAATCCGACAATAATTCTATTGTGGGGTTCACCAATGATTGTACCATCATACGAATAATCCCCGACAAAAAGAATATTCCCTGACTAATCGAATATTCCCAGACATAACGAATATTTTATATCAACTTGCTTACTTTGCAAAAAAAAATTCACATATTACCCTTAACTTTAAACTTTTATCAATTTAACTATTTACCAAAATAGAAAAATTGAATACTTTATTTCATAAAATTTGAGGTCTCACATAATTACTATTCATTAAATGGTAAAATTGATAAAATGTTAAAGTTAAGGGTGATATATATAATTATTTTAAATAAGCAAGTGGTTATAAAATATTTATTGTTGTCGGGGAATATTCGTTTGATCGTGGAATATTCTTGCTGTCGGAGAATATTCGTACGACGGTGCAGCCATTTATGGGCCCCATAACAGAATATTTGTCAGATGAAGATAACAACAAGTTTGAGTTTTTATAAATAATGGCGTAGTTTTTACCATTAACACTTTTAAAATACCCAGTGGTTAAAATACAGTAATACGCGTGGTTGAACAGTAGAACACGGTATTGCACATTATTTTTGAATTATTGATTCTTACGTAAGAAGGCACTACTCAATAATTGTTACAGTAATTACTGTTCAATATTTTATTTTATTGATTCAATAATTGCTACGTTGATATTTGATATTATTATTGTTTCAATAATTGTCACTGCACATTATTTCCCATTATCAGATCAATAATTCATATTATTTGAATAATATTATTAAATAATATTATTGGTATTGTCTAAGGAAGTTTTGTTTAGGAAAGGGGTTTGGTCACCTAATTACGCGCCAGTAAGGAAAAATCATTATCGGAAAGCCCCCTTCTTTTCTGGGAACGACCTTGTTGTCATAATTGTGATTCTGTAATATTATTTGTGAATAATTAATTATTGATTTATATTATAAGGAAATATTTATTTTAGGTGAATATAAATGGTGGATATGGAAATATTTATTTTGTGTGAATATAAATGAAGGAATTAATGCTGAGGTGTTTTATCAGTATTTTGTCGGAATAGAGGAATTCTTAGAAAAGTGACAATTGTTGAAAATTGATATTTTATCTTTTCTGATAAAAAAATTTATTCAAATATATTATTATATTACATTATAAATATATAATGTGGTTATATAATAATATAATAATGGTGATATTTTTACACTAAATTCACGGTGCATGAATCAAATGAGAGAAATATAGAAATCAAAAGAAGAACAAATATGGGATTTTCAGAAAAATTAGTTTATTACTTGATTTTATAAAATCCATAACTCTTTGTGTATATTGAGTTAGGAGATGAGCTATATATCAAAAGAAAGCCCTGGAAGTAAGCTAAACGCATAAATTTGAATCACTCAAATATTCTTTGTGGATTTTTCGTGGTGATTGTTTGAGTGAATTTGGTACGAGGGACTTATAGTCCGAAAATCAAATCAGTGTTCTTAAAGCTCTATTGCGTGAGTTATAATTTTAATCCGACCGTGTTAGATCGTTGTGATTTTTGGATATGTTATACATATATAAGTTGAGTATATGTCCACAAATTTTGAACCGTTAAAAATTAACGTATGATTTGTTATGAATTTTAAGATGTGTTAAAAATCGTCCGTATGTAGATTTTGGTCATTTTTCGTTTGGAATTTAGAAAAACTTTCTTCTACAAAGTTGTATAGAATTCAATTTCCTATGGAATAGACATGAGATTCGTATTTTTCTGATAAAAGGGCTATTTATTATGAATTATTGAAGTTTTGAAAATAAATGTTTTTATTAAAAACATGGGTGGACCCCACTTTTGTATTTTTTGTAAAAGTGCTGAATTAGTGGGCCACACTTGTGGTGCTTGATTATTTGGGCAAAGATGGTGGGCGTAGAATTTTTTAATAAAATATTAGTTTATTAAATTTTAGTCTACAATGGTGTTCTAACATTTTTCTATAAATAGGGTACTTAGTCAGAATTGAAAATCACACCAGAAATAAATTTTCTCTCTCTATATATTATCGAGCGCATTTTGTGAGTATTTAGATACTTTGAGAGTTTCTAATCAGTGCAAGTTTCCTTCGGATTACATCTGAAATTCCAGCCAGAAGTACTATTCTTTTGAGGTAAGGGATAGTAAGGGATGTTATTTCTTCATAAATGATGATATTATTTTCTTCAATATCATTATGCTAAAATATTGATATAAATTTTTTTGTGAAATTTCTACCTTTTTGTGTCGGGGTTACTATTCACGTATACGACACTATTCATATATATGACATTATTTACGTATACGGTACTATATACGAATACGAAGTACTATTCACGAGTTACTATTCATGAGTTACTATTCATGAGATACTATTTACAGGGTACTATTCACGACAAAATTGGTTTCTTTTTCAGACCAAATTATCGTTGATTTATGAATATTGCTCTTGAAATTAAATCTATGTTTTGGTCATATTGTTTTTATTATCATTTATAACATTTTTATAATCATGGTGAAGAAATTTTTCTTTCACTTGAGCGTAAAGGTGGGTAGATTATTGGTATAATCGTGACTATAGCTTCTCTTTGGTCAGTAGTGCAAAGTTGAATTGTTAACTGATATGATCATGACCATTGAATTTACAATTGACTATCTTTAGCTTAAGTGCATGGTGAATTGATCAACCTGGTTATAATTATTGTTTATAATAAATTCTGAAATGATTATATATTTCTTTGGGATATTAATATCTTTGGCCTGTAGTGCAAAGATGATCCATTGTTGAATATCTTTGGCCCGTAGTGCAAAGATGACCTGTTATTGAATATCTTTGGTATGTAGTACAAAGATGAACTGTTGATGAATATCGTTGGTCCATAATGCAAATTATGATGAATTTATTAGTATGATTATGGTCAAGAACTGTGATTTGGTATAACCATGATCTTTGATGTTTCAGGTGAAGACATGTGATGAAAATTATCTTCGTCCTGGGTACGAAGATGAATTTAGAACCGCGATTATGATTATGAGTTATTCATATGATTGTGGACAAGAATTGTTGATTGATGTTACAGGGTTAAAACATTGTTGGTGGACTTTTAATGTGGAGAAGATAATAGACTTTATGGTCTATTTGACTCTTCTAATGGATTGCTCGTTCCGCTGCAACTATGGTTAAAAAGTTTTATCATCTACCATATATTCTAAATCTCTGATTAATTTCTGATGAAGTCTATTGATAATTTAATTATCTTTAGTCATGATATTCTTTACTGGGCTAGTTGTGCTCACCTTTTTGCTTCACAATTTCTTTCAGGTAATAAGAGTGTAGCTGGGTCGAGCGGGGGTAATAGGGGAATAGAACGGTGGTCTCTAGCTATTGAAATGTTCCCTAAACAGTATGGAAATAATTTGATTGAGAACTTTAGAATAGTGTGTTCTATTTTATACATCATTTAGTAGTTATATTTGGTGAATCAAATAGGGTGAGGCAAACCCAATGTTGAAAGGGTGTTTTGCCACTATCATACAGGATTTCTAATGGCATGCGACTTCGTGTTATCATAAGACATGGTTGTGCACATCCACTTCCTGAGTATATCTATGAGCATTACCTATATAATATTGGAGTTTGGATGAAATATAATTCTCAATTAGAGACAATAGAGATAATTATATGTCAAGAGAAGACTCACCATTGGAAAGAATATGATAGCAATCTTCTCATTTTTATTTGGGGTCTATTGGGTCAACCAAGGATAATTCTCCAGTCTTATGATATCTATTATAACTTAAATGCATGGCCTCCCATGTACGAAGGTTCCCTTGAACATTTTCCGAAGATTTTAATTTCTAAAACAGTTATTGACTGTAGCTTTATGTAAGGTGCTATTGTGACGTGTTATCAAATGTTGGGATGAGAGTTAAAGTTGGTATATATTTGTATCTAAACTCACAACATATGTGTTGTTGTATTTTGCATAACAATTGTAATAATAAAGTTGTAGTTATTTTTTCTAACATGTATTTGGCGACTCAGAATGGGTTGGGTGGATTGGACCTATTTTGGGGGCGTTACAGTTGGTATCAGAGCTTAGGGATATGGTCTCTGACAGAGATCAGGGAATAGAACTAGGAGGGGAGAGACAAGTAATATCCTTCGCTAGTGTGTGTCCTACCTAAGCTAAATTATCTTACATAAGTTGAAAAATTGTTATATGTCAATTAACCTTTGTTTTGAAGCTGCATTCTAGAATGATATCTGAAATACAGGAGATGAGCAATAGAGAAATCATGATGACCGGGGAGATAGAATCTGAAATAAAAGCAAGGTATACTCAACTCTTCGAAATATCAAGTACGTAAATTTAGGGGACGAAATTTCATAAGGAATGGAGATTGTAAGACCCTAAATTTTATAAAATAAAAGTATTCAATTTTCTTATAATTACTATTCAGTAAATGGTTAAATTGATAAAAGGTTAAAGTTAAGGGTGATATATATAAATATTTTAAATAAGCAAGCGGTTATAAAATATTCATTGTTGTCGGGGAATATTCGTTTGGTCGTGGAATATTCTTGCTGTCGGAGAATATTCGTACCACGGTGCAGTCATTTGTGGGCCCCATAATAGAATATTTGTCGGATGAAGATAACGACAAGTTTGAGTTTTTATAAATAATGGTGTAGTTGTTACCGTTAACACTGTTGGAATACCCGGTGGTTAAAATACAATAATACGCGTGGTTGCACAGTAGCACACGGTATTGTACAGTATTTTTGAATTATTGATTCTTACGTAAGAAGGCACTACTCAATAATTGTTACAGTAATTACTGTTAAATATTTTATTTTATTTATTCAATAATTGATGCGTTTATATTTGATATTATTGTTATTTCAATAATTGTCACTGTACAGTATTTCCCATTATCAGATCAATAATTCATATTATTTGAATAATATTATTAGATATCATTATTGGCAATGTCTAAGAAAGTTATGTCTAGGAAAAGGGTTTGGTCACATAATTGTGCGCCAGTACGGAGAAATCCTTATCGAAAAGCTTCCTTCTTTCTTGGGAACGACCTGGTTGTCATAATTGTGATTATGTAATATTATTTTTGAATAATTAATTATTTATTTATATGATAAGAAAATACTTATTTTATGTGGATATAAATGATGGATATGAAAATATTTATTTTGGGTGGATATAAATGAAGAAAATAATGCTGAGGTGTTTTATCAGTATTTTATCGGAATGGAGGAATTCTTAGAAAAGTGACAATTGTTGAAAATTGATATTTTATCTTTTCTGATAAAATAATTTATTCAAATAAATTATTATATTACATTATAAATGTATAATGTGGTTATATAATAATATAATAATGATGATATTTTTACACTAAATTCACGGTAAATGAATCAAATGAGAGAAATCTAGAAATAAAAAAAAATAAAATATGGGATTTTCAGAAAAATTAGTTTATTACTTGATTTTGTATAATCCATAACTCTTTGTGTATAATGAGTTAGACGACGAGCCATATATCAAAAGAAATCCATGGAAGTAAGCTAAACGCATAAATTTGAATCACCCAAATATTCTTTGTGGATTTTTTGTGGTGATTGCTTGAGTGAAACTGGTACGAGGGACTTATAGTCCGAAAATCAAATCAGTGTTCTTATAGCTCTATTGCGTGCGTTATAATTTTAATCCGACCGTTGGATCATTGTGATTTTTGGATATGTTATACATATAGAAGTTGAGTATATGTCCAAAAATTTTGAACCGTTAAAAATTAACGTATAATTTGTTATGAATTTTAAGAGGTGTTGAAAATCGTCCGTATGTTGATTTCAGTCATTTTTCTTTTGGAATTTGAAAAAACGTTCTTCTACAAAGTTGTAGAGAATTTGATTTCCTATGGAATAGACATGAGATTCGTATTTTTCTGATAAAAGGGCAATTTATTATTAATTATTGAAGTTTCAGAAATAAATATTTTTATTAAAAATATGGGTGGACCCCACTTTTGTATTTTTTTATAAAAGTGCTGAATTGGTGGGCCCCACTTGTGGTGCCTGATTATTTAGGCAAAGATGGTGAGCGTAGAATTTTTTAATAAAATATTAATTTATTAAATTTTAGTCTACAATGGCGTTCTAGCATTTTCCTATAAATAGGGTGCTTAGTTAGAATTTAAAATCACATCAGAAATAAATTTTCTCTCTATATATTATCGAGCGCATTTTGTGAGTATTTAGATACTTTGATAGTTGTTAATCAGTGCAAGTTTCCTTCGGATTACATCCGAAATTCTAGCCAGAAGTACTATTCTTTTGAGGTAAGGGATAGTAAGAGATGTTATTTTCTTCGTAAAAGATGATATTATTTTCTTCAATATCATTATGCTGAAATATTGATATAAATTTTATTGTAAAATTTCTACCTTTTTGTGTCAGGGTTACTATTCACGTATACAGCACTATTCACGTATATGACACTATTCGTATATATGACATTATTTACGTATACGGTACTATGTACGAATACGGAGTAGTATTCACGAGTTACTATTGTTGAGTTACTATTCACGGGGTACTATTCACGACAAAATTGGTTTCTTTTTCTGACCAAATTATCGTTGATTTATGAATACTGCTCTTGAAATTAAATCCATGTTTTGGTCATATTATTTTTATTATCATTTATAACATTTTTATAATCATGGTGAAGAAATTTCTCTTTCACTTGAGTGTAAAGGTGGGTAAATTATTGGTATGATCGTGACTATGGCTTCTCTTTGGCCAGTAGTGCAAAGTTAAATTGTTAACTGATATGATCATGACCATTGAATTTACAATTGAATAACTTTAGCTTAACTGCAAGGTGAATTGATCAACCTGGTTATAATTATTACTTATAATAAATTCTAAAATGATTATATATTTCTTTGGGATATTAATATCTTTGGCCTGTAGTGCAAAGATGATCTGTTGTTGAATATCTTTGGCACGTAGTGCAAAGATGACTTGTTGTTGAATATCTTTGGCTTGTAGTGCAAAGATGAACCGTTGATGAATATCTTTGGCCCGCAGTGCAAATTAAGATGAATTTATTAGTATGATTATGGACAAGAACTGTGATTTGGTATAACCATGATCTTTCATGTTTAAGGTGAAGACAGGTGATGAAAATTATCTTCGTCGTGGGTGCGAAGATTAATTTAGAACCACAATTATGATTATGAGTTATTCACATGATTGTAGACAAGAATTGTTGATTGATGTTACAGGGATAAAATATTGTTGGTGGACTTTTAATATGGAGAATATAATAGACTTTATGGTCTATTTGAATCTTCTAATGGATTGCTTGTTCCGCTGCAACTATGGTTGAAAGATTTTATCATCTACCATATGTTCTAAATCTCTGATTCATTATTGACTAAGGCTATTGATAATTTAATTATCTTTAGACATGATATTCTTTACTGGGCTAGTTGTGCTCACTTTTTTGCTTCACAATTTCTTTCAAGTAAAAAGAGTGTAGCTGGGTCGAGCGGGGGTAACAGGGGAATAGAACGGTGGTCTCTAGCTGTGGAGGTTTTCCCTAAACAGTATGGAAATTATTTGATTGAGAACTTTAGAATAGTGTGTTCTATTTTATACATCATTTAGTAGTTATATTTGGTGAATCAAATAGGGTGAGACGAACCCAACGTTGGAAGGGTGTTTTGTCGCTATCATACAAGATGTCTAATGACATGCGACTTCGTGTTATCATAAGACAGGGTTATGTACATCCACTTGCTGAGTATATCTATGAGCGTTACCTATATAATATTGGAGTTTGGATGAAATATAATTCTCAATTAGAGATAATGGAGATAATTATATGTCAAGAGAAGACTCACCATTGGAAAGAATATGATAGCAATCTTCTCGTTTTTATTTGGTGTCTATTGGGTCAACCAAGGATAATTCTCCAGTCTTATGATATCTATTACTCCCTCCGTCCCAGGATAAAAGTCCTGGTGGACTTTTCACGCATATTAAGAAGAGAAATAAAATGACAAAATTATCCATTATAATGTCATTAAATATGGAGAGAGAATTAGAATAAGAAAAGTGTGAGATATTTAATGCTACGGGCATAATAGAAAAATATAAGTAAACTTTTGGTTGTTAAAGGAAAGTGGACATTTAACATGGGACAATCCAAAATAGTAATAAGAACTTTTATCCTGGGACGGAGGGAGTATAAATTAAATGCATGGCCTCCCATGTACAAAGGTTTCCTTGAACATTTTCCGAATATTTTAATTTCAAAAACATTTATTGACTGTACCTTTATGTAAGGTGCTATTGTGACGTACTATCAAATGTTGGGATGAGAGTCACAGTTGGTATATATTTGTATCTAAACTCACAACATATGTGTTGTTGTATTTTGCATGACAATTGTAATAATAAAGTTGTAGTTATTTTCTCTAACATGTATTTGGCGACTCAGAATGGGTTGGGTGGATTGGAACTATTTTAGGGGCGTTACAGTTGGTATCAGAGCTTAGGGATATGGTCTCTAACAGAGATCAGGGAATAGAACTAGGAGGGGAGAGACGAGTAATATCCTTCGCTAGTGTGTGTCCTACCTAAGCTAAATTATCTTACATATGTTGACAAATTGTTATATGTCAATTAACCTTTGTTTTGAAGCTGTATTCTAGAATGATATCTGAAATACAGGAGATGAGCAATAGAGAAATCATGATGACCAGGGAGATAGAATCTGAAATGAAAGCAAGGTATTCTCAACTTTTTGAAATACCAAGTACGTAAATTTTGGGGACGAAATTTCATAAGGATCAGAGATTGTAAGACCCTGAATTTTATAAAATAAAAGTATTCAATTTTCTTATAATTACTATTCAGTAAATGGTTAAATTGATAAAAGGTTAAAGTTAAGGGTGATATATATAAATATTTTAAATAAGCAAGTGATTATAAAATATTCATTGTTGTCGGAAAATATTCGTTTGGTCGTGGAATATTCTTGCTGTCGGAGAATATTCGTACGACGGTGCATCCATTTGTGGGACCCATAATAGAATTTTTGTTAGATGAAGATAACGACAAGTTTGAGTTTTTATAAATAACGACGTATTTGTTACCGTTAACACTGTTGGAATACTCGGTGGTTAAAATACAATAATACGCGTGGTTGCACAATAGCACACGGTATTGTACAGTGTTTTTGAATTATTGATTCTTACGTAAGAAGGCACTACTCAATAATTGTTATAGTAATTACTGTTCAATATTTTATTTTATTTATTTAATAATTGCTGCGTTGATATTTGATATTATTGTTGTTTCAATAATTGTCACTGCACAATATTTCTCATTATCAGATCAATAATTCATATTATTTGAATAATATTATTAGATATCATTATTGGCAATGTTTAAGAAAGTTATGTCTAGGAAAAGGGTTTGGTCACC
Organism: Panax japonicus; assembly: GCA_020205505.1. Taxonomy (NCBI): domain Eukaryota; kingdom Viridiplantae; phylum Streptophyta; class Magnoliopsida; order Apiales; family Araliaceae; genus Panax; species Panax japonicus. The sequence continues at coordinate 45,877,667 of CM035096.1, forward strand.
TAATTGCGCGCCAGTACGGAGAAATTCTTATCGGAAAGCTTCCTTCTTTCTTGAGAACGACCTAGTTGTCATAATTATGATTCTGTAATATTATTTGTGAATAATTAATTATATATTTATATGATAAGAAAATATTTATTTTATGTGGATATAAATGATGGATATGAAAATATTTAGTTTGGGTGGATATAAATGAAGGAATTAATGTTGAGGTGTTTTATCTGTATTTTGTCAGAATGGAAGAATTCTTAGAAAAGTGACAATTGTTGAAAATTGATATTTTATCTTTTCTGATAAAATAATTTATTCAAATATATTATTATATTACATTATAAATGTATAATGTGGTTATATAATAATATAATAATGGTGATATTTTTGCACTAAATTCATGGTGCGTGAATCAAATGAGAGAAATCTAGAAATCAAAAGAACAAAATATGGGATTTTCAGAAAAAATTAGTTAATTACTTGATTTTGTAAAATCCATAACTCTTTGTGTATAATGAGTTAGGAGACTTTCCATTTATCAAAAGAAAGTCCTGGAAATAAGATAAACGCATAAATTTGAATTAGCCAAATATTTTTTGTGGATTTTTCGTGGTGATTGTTTGAGTGAATTTGGTACGAGGGACTTATAGTCCGAAAATCAAATCAGTGTTCTTAAAGCTCTATTGCGTGAGTTATAAATTAATCTGACCGTTGGATCGTTGTGATTTTGGGATATGTTATACAAATATAAGTTGAGTATATGTCCACAAATTTTGAACCGTTAAAAATTAACGTATGATTTGTTATGAATTTTAAGATGTGTTGAAAATCGTCCGTATGTGAATTTCGTTCATTTTTCGTTTGGAATTTGGAAAAACTTTTTTCTACAAAGTTGTAGAGAATTCGATTCCCTATGGAATAGGCATGAGATTCGTATTTTTCTGATAAAAGGGTTATTTATTATGAATTATTGAAGTTTCAGAAATATATATTTTTATTAAAAACATGGGTTGACCCCACTTTTGTATTTTTTGTAAAAGTGCTGAATTGGTGGGCCCCACTTATGGTGCCTGATTATTTGGGAAAAGATGGTGGGCGTAGAATTTTTTAATAAAATATTTATTTATTAAATTTTAGTCTACAATGGCGTTCTAGCATTTTCCTATAAATAGGGTGCTTAGTTAGAATTGAAAATCACACCAGAAACAAATTTTCTCTCTCTATATATATTATCGAGCATATTTTGTGAGTATTTAGATACTTTGAGAGTTACTAATCAGCGCAAGTTTCCTTCGGCATTGCATCCGAAATTCCAGCCAAAAGTACTATTCTTTTGAGGTAAGAGATAGTAAGGGATGTTATTTTCTTCGTAAATGATGATATTATTTTCTTCAATATTATTATGCTGAAATATTGTGTAAAACCCCAGATTTTATGAATAAAGAATTAATTTTCTCGAAATAATTTTTTTTATATTATGGTGTGAATTTGAGATAATATTATAGTTGTGGGTAGTATTTATAAATTTTGCAAAGTATGCAAGTTGTTATATTATATTCGATTGATCAGGGAATATTCTTTGTGTCGGAAAATATTCGTACGACGGTACAATTATTGGTGGACCCCACAACGGAATTATTGTCGGATTGAGAAAACGACAAAAATATTTTATTAAAAATAACGGCGGGAGTTTTACCGTTAAAACTGTTGAACTACTCGGTAGTAAAAGTACAGTAATACGCGTTGTTGCATAGTAGCACACGGTATTGATTATTGATATTTATGTAAGAAGTCGCTCAGTTTGACTCAATTATTGTCGATTATTAATATGAATTATTATAGCGATAATGACGTTTTGTTTTATTCGTATTATTAACGTAATAAAACGGAAACATCTTTTTATATAAAACAGAATACTTTATTAAAGTTATTTTATAAATAGAATATATTATATTTTATTATGCATAGTGTTGCATAGTGTTTTGCATAGTGTTGCATAGTGTTTGCATAGTAAAAATCTTTTTATATAAATAGAATATATTATATTTTATTTAAAAGATTTTTCTTTAAATATGGACCGTCAGATTAAAGTAAATCAATCTGGACCGTTCATGGATTAGTTACTATGCATTCCATTTTCCTATAAATAGAAGCTCATTCCTTCATTATTTTCTTACGAATTCACTGAACTCTAGAGAGAGAAACTATAGAGAGATAGAAGAAAAGCTTTCTGCTACTTAACTTTTCTTTTCCCGTATCCAGTTTCTGTTACGGTAAGGGGTGTTATTCTTTTTTATTCATGAAGAGAACTGTTGTTATTCCATTTCTTATTATTCTGTTGGAATAACCTGTATACGCGGTCTACCCTATACTTGGTGACATTCTTCTATTATTCTGTTGGAACATCCTGTCTGTGTGTTTTACACCGGACCTGGTTCCGTCTTTATTATCATTCTGTTGGAACATCCTGTCTGTGTGTTTTACACCGGACCTGGTTCCGTCTTTATTATTATTCCGTTGGAACATCCTGTCTGTGTGTTTTACACCGGACCTGGTTCCGTCTTTATTATTCTGTTGGAACATCCTGTCGGTGTGAATTTCACCTGACCTGGTTCCATTATTATTATTCTGTTGGAATAACCTGTCTGTGCGGTCTATTGCATGCATGGTGATTTCTTTTGTTATTCCATTCTTTATTATACTCAGTTGGATAAAACTTTGATTTCCATACTCCATGAAATTAGTGGAATATCCTTGACATTTGCGCTTCATCCAGTATCCTTTCATGGAAATATTCTTCTGATCATTCTTGAATTTTACACCACAAAACAGTATCGTGTGGACAATTTGGACGTTATTGGTTCATGAACAAATTAATTCTTGAACTTGTTTTATTAAATTCTTATATCATTGTCATCATCCTCATGTTTATGTTATGTGGAAAGTCATCTGTGGCCTGTAGTGCATAGATGGACTTGGTATGATTATGACCAGGGATTATGCGGTGTAATCATGACCGTAATATTACAAATGATGTGGAAAAAGTCCTCATTGGCCCGTAGTGCATTGATGGACAGTTTTTGGTATGATTATGGCTATGGATTCTCTTCGGCCGTAGTGCAAAGATGATTGTTTTATGGCATGATCAGGACCGTTGATGAAAACACGATTATCTTTGGCCCGTAGTGCATGGATAATTCATGGTCGTGATACTAAAGAATATCCTTGGCCTGTAGTGCAGGGATGATTTAATGATGTGGATTATTTATTGAGCTGAGTCTCAGCGATAAAAGTGATGAAAAACTTTTTAAATCATAAAAGATAGTAGATTCAATTCTCTCTACTTGACTCTTTTAATGGATTGCTTATTCCGCTGCAGTTAAACTTGATGTCTATTATATTTTATCAGTTTAACATTGTTGGAGACTAATGATAATTTATTCTGCTTTATCTTAGTCATAATATTTCTTACTGGGCTAGTTGAGCTCACCCTTTCTTTCACTGTTCTCTTCATGAAATGAGAACATAGCAGGGACTAGTCGGGGAATGGAGTGACGGTCCAGAGGATAGCATTAGTAGTCCTCACTATTCTGAGAAATAGTGTATTAATAATTGTAATGAGGACTCCTTTTGAGTTTGTATGATCTCTAGTAGACAATTATTGTATTCAAACTCACAGTTGTATTTTGTCGTATTATACACGAAAGTGGTATTAGTAAGTTGTATTTGAATTATGTACCATGTATCTGAAGACTCAAGATGGGTGATGTATACCTAATTTTGGGGGCGTCACATATTGATATAAATTTTATTGTGAAATTTCTACCTTTTTGTGTCAGGGTTATTATTCACGTATATGACACTATTCACGTATACGAAACTATTCATGTATATGACATTATTTACATATACAGTACTATGTACGAATACAGAATACTATTCATGAGTTAGTATTCACGAGTTACTATTCATATGGTACTATTCATGATAAAATTGGTTTCTTTTTCTGGCCAAATTATCGTTGATTTATGAATATTGCTCTTGAAATTAAATCCATGTTTTGATCATATTATTTTTATTATCATTTATAACATTTTTATAATCATGGTGAAGAAATATCTCTTTCACTTGAGTGTAAAGGTATGTAGATTATTGGTATGATCGAGACTATGGGTTCTCTTTGGCAAGTAGTACAAAGTTAAATTGTTAACTGGTATGATAATGACCATTAAATTTACAATTGAATATCTTTAGCTTAAGTGCAAGGTGAATTGATCAACTTGGTTATAATTATTGTTTATAATAAATTCTGAAATGATTATATATTTCTTTGGGATATTAATATCATTGGCCTGTAGTGCAAAGATGATCTGTTGTTGAATATCTTTGGTCTGTAGTGCAAAGATGATCTGTTGTTGAATATCTTTGGCCCGTAGTGCAAAGATGATCTGTTGTTGAATATCTTTGGCCTGTAGTGCAAAGATTAACTATTGATGAATATCTTTGGGCCGTAGTGTAAAGATGAATTTATTAGTATGATTAAGGACAAGAACTGTGATTTGGTATAACCATGATCTTTGATGTAACAGTTGAAGACAGGTGATAAAAATTATCTTCGTCCTAGGTGCGAAGATGAATTTAGAACCACAATTATGATTATGAGTTATTCACATGATTGTGGACAAGAACTGTTGATTGATGTTACATGGATAAAACATTGTTGGTGGACTTTTAACATGGAGAAGATAATAGACTTTATGGTCTATTTGACTCTTCTAATGGATTGCTCGTTTCGCTGTAACTATGGTTGAAAAGTTTTATCATCTACCATATGTTCTAAATCTCTGATTCATTACTGATGAAGGCTATTGATAATTTAATTATCTTTAGTCATGATATTCTTTACTGGGCTAGTTATGCTCACCCTTTTTCTTCACAAATCTTTTTAGGTAATAAGAGTTTAGCTGGGTCGAGCGGGGGTAATAGGAGAATAGAACAGTGGTATCTAGCTATGGAGGTTCTCCCTAAATAGTATGGAAATAATTTTATTGAGAACTTTAGAATAGTGTGTTATATTTTATACATCATTTAGTAGTTATATTTGGTGAATTAAATAGGGTGAGGCAAACCCAACGTTGGAAGGGTGTTTTGCAACTATCATACAAGATGTCTAATGACATGCGACTTCGTGGTATCATAAGACAAGATTGTGCACATCCACTTGCTGAGTATATCAACGAGCGCTACCTATATAATCTTGGAGTTTGGATGAAATATACTTCTCAATTAGAGACAATGGAGATAATTATATGTCAAGAGAAGACTCACCATTGAAAAGAATATGATAGCAATCTTCTCATTTTTCTTTGGGGTCTATTGGGTCAACCAAGGATAATTCTCCAGTCTTATGATATCTATTATAACTTAAATGCATGGCTTCCCATGTACAAAGATTTCCTTAAGCATTTTCTGAAGATTTTAATTTCTAAAACAGTTATGCTACGTTTGGATTGAAGGAATGGAATAGAGTAGGGAATGAAATAGATGAGGGAATGGAATAAGGAAGAGAATGGAATGATTTTTTAATATTCCATGTACATGTTTGGTTGATGTTAGGAATACATCTAAGAATGAAATAAATAATTAGAAAGTGACCTAAATACCTCCAAATGTTCAAATTTAACTTAAATTCAATTTATATTAAAAATTTAACACATATTTATCTAGAAATTTTTTATAATTATATTCTTATTTTTTTTTACTATACTTTTTCATATAATTTTTTTAATAATTTTTTTTCTTACTTGTAAGTTATCATTTTTTTATATTTTTTTTATTTCTCTAGAATTAACATTATTTAATTGATGAAATCTAAAGATAAGTAGTGTAAAATAAAATACAACCAATAAAATTAAATCAACTAGTATAACACTCCACTCAATAATATAAAGTGATGATAAAATTCAATAACATAATGCATAATTTCATTTAACAACCAACAACTTAATAAAATGTCTAATAATGCATTCCATCAAAAAATCCTAAACAAAATCCCAATATCATCGTTCAATAAGTAACATAATAAAATGTCTAAATAACTAGTATAACACTTCACTCAATAAATCTTTGACGAAACCCTCTTTTCACTCATCGGGAAGGCTAAAAAAGACCACCATCAACCCCTCCTCACGAGTAAGCTTGCACATGACCTTGTTACGCTCACTATCAGTTAGACCGGGCACATTACTCAACGCATTACTGAGATTCTTCCGTTGCTCATTTAATGAAGCCTCCAATCCAAGAAAGTTAGCAAATTGAGCAGATGATTTCTCGAGTTATGCCGCAAGAATAGTAGCAGCCCTCTCCATGGAAGATTTAGAATCAATATCGAAACTTGATTTTCTCTTCCTTTTCTTAAAACTAGAGGACTTGCTAGATATTTCCTCACTGTGAGTTGGAATTAAGTCATCTCTCCATCTTTTGTTTGGATCTCTTCATCTAACTCGACCATTTCCGCAGCCGATAGAGCATCTTTTTCAGTTGCTCTATCCTTGCCAAATACAACACAGAAATTTAAATAATGTGGAAATGTCTTATTTTGCCACTTTGCTCTCTTTTGGTGCACCTAAAACAAGTAAGAGAAAAAAAAATAACACAGTAATTAAAAATAATAACCAAGAAAGAGACTCAGAAAAAAGTTGCTTAACATAAAGTTTGGGAAGTGGGAATGTATGATAAACCCTCTGGTGCGGGAATCTCCGCATAATTATTAATAAGGTAATGCTAAATCTCTACACCATTCTCATAGGCAGCATATGCAATTCAAAACAAAACACACCATAATAACAAATACAGACATGCCCCCATAGCATATGCAATTCAAAAGACATATTGTCAAATGCGTATCTTTCATCCCTAATACACTTACCAAATGGAGACAAGCATGTAGCAACAATTGTCCACTCCAAGGCACAAACATAAATATAGAAAGTTAAAGAAAATCAAAGTTTCTCCCAGCACATACAGGTCCATTTGGTCATATCTATATTGATCTCTTATTTAACAGTTGACACATGAACCATTTCATATCTCATAATTCTTGACAGTTGACACATGAATTTCAGGGGTTTGGTATAACACTGAAAAAGCAAACAACAGAAATTAGTGCACATTTTAACTTAGAAAGATGACATACTACTGTTAAATCAGCAATTCATTTTTCAGAAAGTGAAACAAGTCATTTCCCCTAAAAATGTTCCCCAATAATCACTCATTCTTGCTGCACTAATTTTATTTAATGGGATAAATATGAGGTACTACTATAAATATATAAATAACAGGACAACTAGTGAACCAAGCCTTTGACTGGAGCAGCAGTAGGCTTCGAATCTTAAAAATGACTTACCTTAAGATATGGAATCCAGACATCTTTAGAGGCTTGAAGCACATGATTTTCAGCATCCCAACCAAATCCACTACTGTCTTTTCCATGAACCATATCATATACAACTGCCTATTCAGCTTTCAATGTTTTCAACCTTGACTCAATATATGGTTTTGCCTTTATTCATGCTGTAGGAAATTTCTCAGTCAATGCTTTATCAATGGCCAAGTAAAACCCAGGCTTAAAACCATTATCAGCCCTATACAAAATTCCAGTAGTATTTAATATGTCTAGCATACATTACACAAGCTTGTCATCTTCATTTTCAACCCATTTGTGCTTACTCTTGCCTGCCCCCTTTGCTTCATCATTTACTTGAGAATCCATTATAAATTGAAGTCTGGCCAAATATAAATTAGTTGCATTTCATTCCAACTCAACACAAGTATCATACAAAACATGGGATGCATATTTCATAACAAACAACTACTAATAATAAGGTCCATATTCCATAACAAACATCTAGAGATATTCACACTAATATCTCAAACTGGCTTCATCAAACTGAGAAGGGAGAGAGAACAAGAAAACATTTCAAACATCTCAATCTTAAAACATAAGTATCATACAAAATCCTATTAATCGATACAATAAGCATTCAAAGGTACTACTAATAATAAATAACACAATTTTAAACTATAAACTATGGTCAGCCCTCCACACATCAAACATCTCAACGACAAGATTTTCTCTAAAGTTTGTCCACACATGGGATGTCTCAACTGTATTGATGTAGTCTTCATCAACTTACCACTTGTTCTTCTCTATATGTGAGCTTGTCTTTTTGTGATAATGTGATTAGAATATGATGAGGAGGAATATCGAGACATGTGCAATGATTGGAAGTCCATGTTAGGGATGAATGTCAGAGCATAATATGAGGGTAATATGGAAGCTAAAAAATATGGGCATAATTCGCATAAATCAACTATCAATAAAAAATAGTGTAATATACATCTATATCAGCACTAGAAATGTAAAGGTAGACTCATCTCTATCATCTATTACACCAGGTCGGATCTGTATACAAGGTTATACATATATAGAATCAATGATTTGTTTCTTTTACAAGTATGCGAAGGGGAAGGATGTGAAAAGAGATCAGAACAAGAGAAGGTACAAAACCATGCAACAACAGAGGAAAATTATTAAGAGAAAATAGCAAACTGAATATGAAATATTATCATGTCCCCTAAATTGTGTAGCTAGATGTGGTTACCAAGAACGTGAGAACCAAAATATCACTAAACATCAATTTTCCCTTAACTTGATTTGATAAATTAGACATCAAATAGTATCCAGAACAACAATTGATTCTCGTAGGTTCAAAATTTAAGCAATTATTGTGTAACTATTTGAACCCACAGAACTTCCTAACAAAAACAAAAATAAAATCAAACAATATACATATACATATATATCAGTTTATATATATACGTATATGTATCAACTATTAAAAATCATACCAAATATTAGTGAGATTTGGAAGGTATTTGATTCAATTCAAAACTTTTGAACATATTTCAAATTACCTAAGGAAAAAAAAAACTACAATTACATCGCAACTTCAAGCACTACTATAGATTTGTCGTAAAAAAATCAATGATTAGAAGGTGTTGATCGATGTATGCCTTTATCTTCTCTCGTCGTTCTCTCTAGCAGGCAGCAACAAATGAAACAATCGATCGATTAAGTCTGACTCGTAAATGCACTATTTCATGTAGGGGTATATCTGTCAATTGACTTCAAATAAGAGATGGAATGATTCATTCCTGCCTCCCCCTCCGGGAATGAATTTTTGTTTTTACAGTTGGGCAATATTCCACCCCGAATACATCTTTCCAACGGAACTAGTACGGAAAGGAGAAACCAAACATGATTTTTTTTATTTTAACGGAATGATTTATTCCATTCCATCTCTCATTCCACCAAACCAAACACAGCATTATTAACTGTACGTTTATGTAAGGTGCTATTGTGACGTGCTATCAAATGTTGGGATGAGAGTCACAGTTGATATATATTTGTATCTAAACTCACAACATATGTGTTGTTGTATTTTGAACGACAATTGTAATAATAAAGTTGTAGTTATTTTCTCTACCATGTATTTGACAACTTAGAATGGGTTTGGTGGATTGGACCTATTTTGGGGGCGTTACAATATAACTCTAATTTTTTTAAAAAACTAAAAACAATATGCATATAAAATAAATGATTAAATTTAGAATAACCATAAAATAAATTTTGGCGATGTCCAATAATCACACATTTCATTCCACTTGGCAATCTCAATGTTGTTTAGAGGCTTTTTCCTAGCATCTTTGGTTGATGGAAAAGTTTTGAAGAATTTATAAAGCTTACACGTCTGCCCTCTTTCTATCCTTCAATATTCCAAGTGCAACACGCTTCACGTGTGCTTGAGAAAGGTCGATATTGAAGCGAGCCTAAAGAAATTAATAAATCAGTAAAATACCCCAATTCATGAGCCAAAAATTAGCATAATTTGCCTATTAAACTCTAATCCATGAATTCAACTGTTACTCACAACTTTTATCTAACAAATCATGTATCCTATTTAATGTCAATCTCCATGGATTTTAAAATTTCAAAAATATAAACTAGCAACAAACATAAAATGGATATATATTACTCTCTACTTCTCAATCGTGCTCCTAAACTAAAGACTTTGTTACTTTTAATTAGAGCAATCGATTAGTTTAGTAAGCTAAGTTAATTTAGAGATTTAAACAAGGCATAAAACAAAAATTAATTACCAAAAAGGACAAAAGTAGACTCAACTAAGAATAACAATATTTGACATAATTTAATTTTCTGCATCTTATTTCAACCCTCGACAATGATTCTTCAATTACTCTTGTAATATCCTTGAATTTGGTATTCATTAGGAGGTGGTGTCGGACCATCAATCATATCTCTGATGACAACTTAGCAGATTATATAGGATCTGTGGGCCTTCCTTTATTAGGTGACACATTGATAGCCAACTTCTTTCCTTTTGCCTTGGTGAGTTTCTCAAGACCAATACCACGAGTAGGTCCGCGTATTTTCTTTGCTGAAGTTGAAGTTATTCAAAATATTAAATGTCAAAAAGTAAATGGAACAACAAATTAATAAGAAAACAATAATTATGTATATCATATATATATAAATATATATACACACAAATGTGTATAATGTTGTGAATGTTTTATTTACTCACAAGTGCACGAATCGAATACTAGTATAGCCTACAAGTGCGAGGTCGAACCCTAAGGACTTGACGAATGAATTGTGCATTTCTCACTTACTAATTTTAATTAACTCCTAATCTAGCATAAAATTTTCGAGGGAATTTTTATCAACTAAAAATATGCAAATAAAATAATTAATGACAAAATACTAGGGTGACAATCATATAATTGATGTCATTTTTCTAATATTCATGCCCAATACTCTACTCTTTATCTCGCACTAGTTTGGTCTCTTGATACTACTAATGCGGAAAATAAAATCAATCAAGTCCAATTAATTTGTAAAATCAAATTGTTAATTCTTTCATAGCCAAACATGTGTATAAAATCAAAACACTCATTATTTCCATCAAAACACAGTTTATATCTGCTTTTAACAAATTATAAACTGAATCCAATAAATACTAATGAGAATCCAACCTTATTTTTTTATCAACATAAATATGCATCCAATAAAAAAAATTATTTTTAACGAGAAAGCACTAAATTAGTAGAATAAATTGGCAAGAATATGTGCAATGGAATCAATCAAATATATTCATCCTCAACCCTAGAAAATAACCTAGCCTCGCATGCTTGAAATTAGAACAGTAGACATAATTAAATAATACATGTTGAGATAAACAAAAAAAAAACTTATTTCAATATACCAATTAGTTGAAGAAGAAAATAAAATAAATTCTTAACTTTAATCTTCAGAAGTACTCTCCTCAAAATAATAAACAATGTTATCCTTAACATTCAAAATAAATAAATAAATTGAATAAACGAAGTATGCTCATCAATTTCTAAACAAAAATAAATAAATAAATAAATAAATAAAAATACCAATAAGCTCTCTGCGAATAGTCCTGCTAATAGTCTCTGTTAGTGATATCAAGGAAGAAAAATGGAAACCCCCCCCCCACCCCCCACCCCCCCACCCCCCACCCCCCACCCCCAAAAAAATAAACAAAATCAAAACTGTGCTCATTTATTTGGTAAAACTAGAAGAAGAAAAAAAAGAATCATAAAGTAGATAAAATTCAAACTCTCTAACTTATTCCCCCCTCTAAGGAAAAGGAGCCCTCTACCTTTATCCCTTGAAGTTCGATGTTCCTCTTCTCCTTTCGAATTGGCAAAACTATGTTTTCATCATTATATTTGGCAAGTTTTACTTATTACATCACTGAATTTTTAATTTTTTCTATTAACTCATTAAACTAATTAAAATATTAAAAGTGGGTCATTCCGTCCAAAAAAGTTGACAGACGTTAAAGTAGTGCTGATGTGTCAAATAAATAAATAAAATATTACTTATGTGGCAAAAAAAATCAAAAACAGATTTTTTTTTATAAAAAAAATTAACATTTTAAAGTTTTAAAAATAAAAAAAACATAATAAAATAAAGCAAAAAATAAAAAACAGATTTTTTCAAAAAATAAAATTCTATAAAAAATATATTTTTTTTAAAAACAGATTTTTTAAAAAACAGAATTCTAAAAAAAAATAGATTTTTTTAAAACAGATTTTTTTTAAAAAACAAATTTTTTAAAAAACGGAACTTTTTAAAAAAACTGATTTTAAAAAAAATAGAACTTTTAAAAAAAAAACAGATTTTTTTTAAAAATCGCTTTTTTTAAAAAAACATACTTTTTAAAAAAACATACTTTTTTTAAAAAAATCTGTTTTAAAAAAAAAATTCTATTTTTAAAAAATTTTATATTTTTTTAAAAATATATGTTTTTTTAAAAAAATCTATTTTTTTAAAAACTGTGTTTTTAAAAAGTTCCATTTTTTTTACAAATTCTATTTTTTTATAAAAGCTGTTTTTTAAAAAAAAAAATTGTAAAAAAAAAATTTAAAAATAAATCTGTTTTTTAAAAAATATTTTTTTTATAGAATTCTATTTTTTTTTAAATTCTGTTTTAAAAAAAATTCTATTTTTTTTAAAAAAAAATCTGTTTTTTAAAAAAATCTATTTTTTTATTTCTTGTTTTATTTTATTATGTTTTTGTTATTTTTAAAACTTTAAAATGTTAAAAAAAATTAAAATCTTTTTTTGCCACATCAACGCCACGTCAGCACTACTTTTAACTTATGTCATCTTTTTTTGACGGAATGACCCAATTTTAATATTTTAATTAGTTTAATGGGGTAATACAAAAAATTAAAAATTCAGTGGTGTAATAAGTAAAACTTACCAAGTATAGAGGGTAAATACATAAATTTGCGATTTGCCCTTTCGAATTTGATCTCCCCGATGCTTTATTCTCGCAATCTGTTTTTTTTTTGCGGCTCTCACTTAAAAATATTTCTGAACTTTTTCTTTTGGAATTCAATTTAAAGAGTTGGGTCACTAAGCTTCCTTCAATAAGTTGTCGGGCTTGATTCGCAGTTTGAAATAATTGCTTCTAAACTCTAAATTACTCCATTCAAAAGTCCAATTTCTCCATTAAATTTCACACCTAAAAAACACTAAAAGCGCAACAATTGTAAAAATACATGCTCTCCAAAATATAAATTAGCTGGTTAGAATATACCAATTTCTTGGCACATCATATAACATATGTTAACTAAATAGGTTTAGATAAAACTCACATGGTCCAGACCCTTGCTCATCGAACATCGGTGTTGAGCAACTTTCTTCTGGTGGGGTAGAGTTTTCACCAACTATAGTGTCATTCGTATATTGCCTCGAGGTAGAAATGGGAGTACACACTTCATTCCCAGGACCATCATGGGCATTCGGTGAAACGTGCAATCATTGAATGTAATTTGCTTGTTCGACCCATAGGTGATGGTTGAGCAGTTTGAGTTTTTGATCTTGTGATTGGGCTTCTTTGAGGATTTGACCCTTCAGTTAAGTTAAATTCAACTTCTTCATTAGGGTTCTTTACACTAATATACAACATTTAGAAAGTAATTACAAAAATAAAACATACACAAAATAATTACAAAAATAAAACAACCCAATAATAAAATTGCTAACATCACGCACACGTCGGTTACCGACTGCCCTATCTAACACTAACCGCTCCTAAATTCAAGCAACTGAACACAACATGCAACATTGATATTGGACAAATCCAAATCTTCTATCGACGTTTCTCTTTCGACTCACCTTTGAGATCGCGACATACAAAATCATCATCAACAACTAAGATCACAGCAACTTCAAGTTCAATTTCGGTAACATCTAAGATCGAAGAAGACGAAATAGAATACAAAATCATCATCAACTTCAAGTTCAGTAACCAAAAACAATATCACAGCAACTTCGATACAAATCTGAACTCTGAGGTATGTGAGTTTAAAGTTCGTATGCATATAGTTACCTATGGTTACTACAGTATTCATATGTATATTGGTTACCTTTATTAAGTTTTTCACAATTAAAATGGTTACTACAAATTCCTATAGCGTTTGGTTGATTCATTCATATGTTTTAGATTATGGTTACTAAATAAATATAAACTCTTCACTAACTGTTTATTTGAATAATTTATAATTTTCAAACGAGTTCTACTGAATTTTTATATTAATGGTTACTCATCAAAAACATTGGTTACTGTCTTATGCAACTGTTGGTTACTGTCTATTGTTGTTTTGGTTACTGTATAACATTATATTGTTCAGTGTTGTCTTGGTTACTGTCTAATGATATCTTGGTTACTGTATGACAATATGTTGGTTACTGTCTAATGATGTCTTGGTTACTTTGTAACATTATATTGTCTAATGTTGTCTTGGTTACTGTATGAAGCTATGTTGGTTACTGTCTACTGATGTTTTGGTTACTTTGTAACATTATAATATCTAATGATAAGCTAGTTACTGTCTAATGCTTCCTAGGTTACTATGTAACAATATATTGGTTACTGATTCATGATGATTTGATTACTGGGTAACTTTATTATGGTTACTGCATATTGCTGATCTGGATGCTGTTTAAAATTATAATGGTTACTGTATAATATTACTGAACAATACTGAATTGGTTAATGAAAAATGATGAATTAGTTACTGACTAATGTTGACTTTGATATATTAGTTACTAACTAATTCTGATTTATATATTATTATATATTTGAGGTTACTCATTGACTACATTGTATTGGTTACTGTCTAATATTGAGGTGTATCAGTATAAAAATTATATGTATATATTTACCTATGGTTACTACAAATTCCTATGGTTATATATGGTTACTGAACAATTAAATGCATATAGTTACCTATGTATGAACAATTATATGTATATGTTTACTGACTAATGCTGAGTTGGATACTATTTAACATTATTTTGGTTACTGAATAATACTGATTTGGATACTATGTAAAAATATAATGGATACTCATTAATGCTGAACTAGTTACTGCATTAATCTAATTATACTTATACTTATATTTTTATATTAATGGTTACTTGTTAACTACATTGGTTATATTAATGTTTACTTGTCTAATATGTATTTAGATATTGTAATGTGTTTATTTGGTTACTATATAATGTTTTTGTAGTTTATAATTGTTTCTTTTATATTGGTGGTTACTTATTGACTACATTAGTTACCTTTATACAACTGTTAATCTGATTATATATATTGGTTACCTTTATACAACTGTTAATGCTGACTTGGTTACTTTGTAAAATTATAGTGCTGACTTGGTTACTAACTAATGCTGACTTGGTTACTGACTAATGCAAACTTAATTACTGTAATGATTAATTGGTTACTGTAATATTGGTTCCTGAAGCATATTAATGTACACTTCTACTTATATTTTTTATATTAATTGTTACTTGTTAGCTACATTGGTTACATTCTTACAAAAATTTGCCTTTAGTTGGTAACAAACAAATTATACTAGTTATTTTTTACTATAAAAATGCAATGCAGAATGTATTTATCTTGTGTATACTAAGTAAATATATGCTGGTTACTGTCTAATTTGGATTTGGTTAATATATAATACTGACTTGGTTACTGTGTAATATTATCATGGTTACTGCATTATATTACTATGTTTTATAGTGATTATATGGTTACTGATTAACTACATTGGTAGGTACCTTCATACATCTGTTAGTCTTTAATTTGTAACAAAGTCATTACTGATTATTTTGGTTGTAAAATGAATGTAAAAATATTTTTTATAATCTTGGCTACTAATTACATATATCTTGGTTACTGTATAATATGTATTTAGATACTGTAAGGTGTTTATTTGGTTACTCTATACTGTTATTCAGTTTTATAATTGTTTCTTTTATATTGGTGGTTACTCATTGAATACATTGGTTACCTTCATACAACTGCTAATCTGATTATATATATTGGTTGTTGTATACTATTTAATTGGTTACAGTATAATGTTTATTTGGTTGCAGTAACAATTTGATAATTTCTGTCAAGTTTGGAGTGTCAGATTTTGGCGTTTTCATATCCTAATTTCATTGGAAACGGGTCAACGATCAAAAGTCACTAGCTTTGCTGGTGAACTGCAGGGTTTTTTGGTCGAATTCCATCATTTAGGCCTTCAAAATTGCATGTAAAAATTTGGTTTATTTTCTGGTTACTAAGATTATGTAATTTGGTTACTGTCTAATATTGATTTGGTTACTTTACAATGTTTATTCAGTTGTTAGACAATGACTATTGACAGTAACCAATACAACAAATTTAATTATTTACAGGAATATATAATTTTTTACTGCTATTAACTATTAACCACATGGTTGGTAACATTTTTGATGGTGAACAGTAACCAAAATTGATGTTGATTAATATTTTAATTTTTGATTCCATCATGAGTTATCAATATAAAGTAAACATATACATTGAACAATTGGTAGCTGTTCTGAAATATTTTTATGTAAATTTGGTTATCCATCTAAAATAAAATTGTTACCTCTATATTCATATTTAGTTACCAACTGACATAGACCATTTCCAAATAACTTTTATAACTATGTAATTTAAAAGTATCCATCAGCTAGATAAATGGGAACCCTCACATGTACATTAAGCACTTGATAATTGTTCTGATATAAGTTTTTAATTATTTGGTTACTAACAAAAACTAAAATGGTTACCCTTATAATAACTAAAATCCCTCACTGATTGTACAATAATACTAGTCAAACACAATTAAATAACAGTAAAACAAATATAATAAATAAGTAACCAAATAGTTACATAACAGTAACCATAATATGTTTTAATGGTAACCAAAACATAAAACAACCTGTGTATCTAGCATCCTGTAATGAATGTGATATTGTTTGTTTAGGAAACCCAATTATACTATGACATGTACATTTCACAATTGATATATGTCCAGAAACAAGATTGTAACTCTCTGGTTACTATCAAAACAATAGTTGGTTACCTTTATATACATATTTGGTTACCAACTGTACATCTCAAACAATGTATCCAACACAACTTAAAATATACAATAAATAATAACTAAAATACCTCATTTATTGTACAACAATAGTAGTCAAAAACCATTAAATAACAGTAAAATAAATATAATAAATAAGTAACCAAATAGTTACATAACAGTAACCATAATATGTTTTAATGGTAATCAAAACATAAAACAACCTATGTATTCAGCATCTTGTAATGAATGTGATATTGTTTGTTTAGGAAACCAAATTATACTATTACATGTACATTTCACAATTGAAATATGTCCTGAAACAAGATTGTAACTCTCTGGTTACTATCAAAACAATAGTTGGTTACCTTTATATACATATTTGGTTACCAACTGTACATCTCAAACAATGTAGCAAATACAACTTAAAAGATACAATAAATAATAACTAAAATACCTCATTGATTGTACAATAATAGTAGTCAAAAATAATTAAATAACAGTAAAACAAATATAATAAATAAGTAACCAAATAGTTACATAACAGTAACCATAATATGTTTTAATGGTAACCAAAACATAAAACAACCTGTGTATCCAGCATCATGTAATGAAGGTGATATTGTTTGTTTAGGCAACCCAATTATACTATGACATGTACACTTCACATTTGATATATGTCCTGAAACAAGCTTGTAACTCTGTGGTTACTATCAAAAATAATAGTTGGTTACCTTTATATACATATTTGGTTACTAACTGTACATCTCAAACAATGTAGCAAACACAACTTAAAAGAAATAATAAATAATAACTAAAATACCTCATTGATTGTACAATAATAGTAGTCAAAAACCATTAAATAACAGTAACCATAATGTAACATGATAAAACAGTAACCACATAATTATATGATAGTAACCAGAACAAGTTTTAATGGTAACCAAAAAAGAAATATCATGTAATAAAACTCAGTTCAGACAATCCATATATACTAAACAATTATATATTAACCAGAATAAAAAATAAAAGTAACCAAATTCCCACATCGAGGGCACAATAATAGTAACCAAATCATAAGATAACAGTAACCAAAACATAATAAAGAAGTAACCAAATAGTTATATGAAAGTAACCAGAACAGGTTTTAATAATGATAACCAAAACAGAAACAACCTGTATATCCAACCCAGTTTACATAAACTCCAATAAACATTACAGACTCACAAATCATAACAAATTGTTATGAATATCCAACAAAATCAAAGTACGAAATAGAGAAAATTTAGCGCAACTCCCAAAATTATATTTGTACAAATTCAGATGGGGAAGAGTTGCCCAGATGTGCTGCCATCTCTTTGACAATATTCAAGTTTAAACTGCCAATTTGGTATCGAACGAATGTCGCCAGAGAAGTAAAGACTCATAGTATGACAACATCACTTCAACCATGTACATGTCGCATAGTAGGTTTCAAAAGGAGGCGGTTCCATCGTCTGAAGAAGTAGATTCAGTCCGTTGACGACGAGTGGCTTCAAAAGGAGTGAGAGAAATAGTAAGGGCGGTGATAAGAAGAAGAAGAATAAGAAGAATAAGAAGATTTTAGAGAGAGAAATACCAGAACAAAGGATATGGGAGTTGGGAGAAAAAGAAGGAAGAAGAAGATTTCACGCGTTTAAAAAAAACCACCAGATTTGCCATATCAGCCCATTAATACTAATCCCTTAAATTAAGGAATCCTAATTGCACTATTATTGTAAATAAATATGAAAAAGTGTAATATTTTTGTAATTATTTTATGAATGTATGATTTTTGTAATTACTTTTAAAAATGTACTATAATATGTAATTGTTCCTCTTCATTATCCTCAAGGACCTCAACATTTTGCGAGGCTAAATATTTTCTTGTTTAAGCTGCTCCTTTCCTTTTAAATTCAGAGCCAAACATTTTCAAGGACCAAGTATGCAAGATGAGTGTTTTCAGGGATGAAATTGACCGAGGGTTGTAGGGGGGCCATGCCCCCCCACCCCCTATCCCCACCCCCACCCCCCCAAGATTTGAAATATTTTATTTATTTTTTTTGCCAAGTGATGTGAACAATTTTTTAGGCCCACTTGTTCAATAATATATTTTATTGTTCAAGGCCTGGCCCAATATTCTTCCCTCATATACTTCCGATCTCGGTTAGTCATCCACACACATATACATACATATGTTAATAAATCAATTTGCAATTGTTAAGGTTTTGATGTCTGACTATTTCTAAGGTTTATATATGGATTAGCTTAACATTTGTGGTTTTGATGTCATCTTTATGCAGTTTCCATTTTCAAAACTAGAATAGTACTAAAATACAAAACTTTTTTTGTGACTGTGTGACGTTTTCATTCATGAATTTAATTAATTAACAAATTTCTCCCTTAAACTACAATTATTAATGAAAATTTGTACCTTTTAAAGTATAATTAACCGTAAAAAAGGACCTATTTTACACTATTAATTATACCATGAGATATTATTACCTCTGTTCTAGGCTACTAGGCTTTGTAAGTGTTTAAGAGGTCTAGCACGGTTGATACTAATGAGTGAATATCTTAGCACCACACAGACACACAATAAAAATGTTATGTATATTCTAAAGTTGAATTTTTTTATTTTTTGTTTTAGAATCATGCATACTATGTTATCTTTGTTTTAGTAAAAATATGTTTTGTTATATTTTGTTGTCTTTGGTAAAACAAATCTATTACTATATTATCTTTGTTTTAGTAAAAATATGTTTTGTAATAGTGGAACTTTACTTTTTAATGATAAATATATATTATGTTATTAAAAAAAAAATTGCCCCCCGCAAGATTAAATCATGGTTTCGTCCCTGAGTGTTTTTCTGAAACTAAATAATCAGACTGTATAATACTAGAAAGTAAGACTAAAGCATGTCATACATCACAAAATCATAAATAGGTTCACCATGCATGCATTGAAGATATGTAAGCATGCATATTTGATCTGTCTGAATTCACACAAAGTACATGAACTGATTCATATTAATTTCACGTATATCGGCACTAAACAATGAAACTCAGATCATAAAAATTAATCGCTCAACGTGTGTATATATATATATATAAAAGAAGGAAAAAAACGCGCGGGTCACAAACAAAAAAGGGGGGAAGAACGCGGTACAGCCGGGTCAAAAACCCAATCTGTATTTTGTCTTTGAAGAACGCCATTCTCTCCTCTCCTAAAATTGCCGAATTCTCATAACCAAATTTCTTTCAAAATATAGATTCTCTCTCCCCAAGAGCAGACGATACTGCTCCATCTTCCCTCCCTCTCTCACGCGATAAAGTAGCAGACGGAAGAGCTCATCGGAAGAAGAGGCAAACAGATCGGAAGGTATATTTTTTTAGCACTTGAAAATCTAGGGTTTCTTCTTTAAAAAAACCTCTTTTTCCGGATGGCACGACATTCTTTACTTTCTCGTGGCCTAATTTCTTTAATAGTTGCCTAATTCGTACAAACTCATAATCTGGATGTACGGATTTCTTTACTTTGATTTTGTTTCTGTTTTTTTATAAATATATTAGTTTTAAGATGGGTATTACTAATCTGAAGGGGTTTTGGATAGAAATTAAGTTTAGCCCCCTCCCTAAATGCCCCTAAATGGAAGCTAAATTCTACTGCTCTCAAAGTTTGATGTTCTTAAATTTAAAACATATTACAAGTCAAATTTTTAGTTGAAAAAATAGAATCTGCCCTTTCTTTAGGATCAATGTTGTTCAAATTTGGTAACAGATTAGGGGGCCAGGGAAGTGATGCATATTACTTTATTGTATGTGTGTTTGAGTTTTACATTTTTGTAATTGATTGTTTTTATTCATTTTCTTTGAGGTCATTTGGCTTGGTAAACAGTATAAGGATTCCTTTGTCCAACTAACAGTAAAATGAATCATGTTACATCCTTTTATCGTTAGGTTATCGTTCCTCGGTTGTCCTGGTATTTATATGTTACCGCCCTCACAAGTTGAATCATGTTGCATCCTTGTAGAAATTTAAATTGAGAGATCCCACTTGATATTTGGTTCTAAATTTTTTTGTTACTTTGGCTACTTCTTAAAAAATTTCTTTTTCAATTTTTAAGATGATACTTAAGATTTACTTTGTGCTTCTGGTAGGTAAGCAGTCTTTTTTCCTTTGGTGTTGGATACTATGCTACAAAGTTCAAATGTGAAAGCTCTTTGCTTTAGTTTTGGGTTTGCAGGTGAATGTGGTGAATTGGATTTACTGTAGTTTGTTTTTCTTCTCACTAGTTTCCTCACCTTACTAATGTTTGCTTCATTCACAAAATGTGTAGATCTAAAGTTTTAATCTGATGTATTATTTTGAGCTTATGATATGATCTTTCAATGCCTGTGATCAATTGCGGTTGATGAGTAAAATAACTTCAATTCATGTTTAACAATTTTTAGTTTACTTTTACTAAAATTCCATTTTTGACAAACCTATTTTCAGTTTTCCAAACAATGTTGAAAGCACCTCCATGGCTTCATGAAATAACACAGGTTCAAGATTACTATTTATGGTTTACTCTGCATGTTCTAAAAATTGTAGTGTTAGCAAAAGATGATGTCTTAAATATCTAGATCAGTAATTGTTTATTCTAGTATTTGTTACAACAATAACATAGGTTCAAGTAAATATCCTTGTTTGGTTTGTTGCAGTACACCAACTGAAGTAACCGAGAGGATCTTGAAGGGGAGGATGTAAAGAAAAAGCTAATCCTTTTCTGATGTTGAAGATGCTTGAAATTGGCACCTGCATGGAGCTGAAAGCCAAGACTGGCAAGCTGGAGGACAGCATGGACACTGACTTGATAATGTGGAGAAAAGTTTCAAGTTGACCAGAAGTCATCCAAACCTCAAAACTTAAAAACACCCCCCCTCCCCCTCCCCCCGCACAAACATTGTAGGTGCCTCAGCAAAAAAATTAAATAAAAATGTCATCTATTTAACTCGAAACCAACAACATACTCAAACTTTAAGTGAAATTCTTTTACTTTTCACAGGATTGTCCAAGACAAATAGCATTGAAGGCAGTAATGTCATCTATTTTGTGCTTGCCAGTTAGTTATGGGGTTAGTATTATAGTTGTGGATAGCTTCTGAAATTACATATTTTGAGAGGGAGGTAACATTGCATTTGTTCGAGAGCATTCTGCTGACCTTCACTTGGGCTGAAGGCCCGACATTAGAAGAGTCGTATGAGTTCATTGGGCCGAAGCCCATGGTTGGTTTCGAGGTGTTCGGTTCGGCGTCTGAGTCCTTCGGGGCCCGACCCTCACTTTGGTGGATGTCTTCGAATTCGGCATTCGAGCCCCTTGGGCCGGAGCCTTATCCTTTTCTGTGCTATTGGGGGTCGGGCCTTCGGGTCCTTTGTGCCGAAGCCTAGACCTGATAGTTGGATAGTTTGGGCCTGTGCAGTGGGCCTTCCTACGTGCAGAGTTGGACATCCCAGTTACAATTAAATATGGTTACTCCAAAGGTAGTGATTAGATTAGATTCTACTTGCATCTTTTAAGGAGATTGTGTTGGACCCAAGTTATGGTAACTACCATAGCTAGGAGTCCTTAACCGACTAGGAGAGGGATTCTAAGGCGGTGAGATTATTATAAATACCAGGCCAGGGTTACAATTAAGAGGTAATTCATACTTTTGAGCACTAAACACTTAGCCTCCATTGTTAAAACCTTGTAACGGCCTGTACTCATTCTCACACCGGAGCTATCCCCCGGCGGCACAAGTCGTCAAGCTTCTGTGTGATCTGTTATTGTGCAGGTTCTAGCGCGTTGATTCTGTGATTGGACGCGCCGACGAAATTTGGCGTTAACATTGGCGCTAGAAGGAGGTCTCTTAGTGCTCAATCAATCACAATCAGATTCTTTTCTGGTGAGAAACTATGGCGAGCGTGGAGTATGCAGTTTCAGACCGCGAAAAGGCCAAGA
This sequence comes from Panax japonicus, assembly GCA_020205505.1. Lineage (NCBI taxonomy): Eukaryota > Viridiplantae > Streptophyta > Magnoliopsida > Apiales > Araliaceae > Panax > Panax japonicus. The sequence goes on from CM035096.1 coordinate 45,900,732, forward strand.
CACACCATACCACTCAAGTGAGAGGGTCTATGAAAGACAGAATGGGTTCTAGAATCCAGGAAGATCAGAAGGATCTGGCTGGCTCCCCCCGACGAAGGCTATTCCACAAAAGCCAACGAACCCCCAACCAGGCTAGTCGGGCGGACGAAAACAATTCACGAGCGTTGGATACACATGGAAAGAGCCATGGCCAAGGTGGTCGAGATCAGAGAGAATTTATCCTGCAGAGAAAGATGCAGCAAAATAAAGATGTCATGATGGCCCTACGTCTTTAGCAGGAGGAGCTCAAACTACAGATGGCTAACGTGGTCGGAGAGCAAGGGGCGTCCTCTAGAAGGCGTAGACACCACAGCCAATCTAGGTCACCCCGAAGGAGAGTGGCTGACAGGGAAAGGAGCAGGCGCCAAACCCGTTCAAGGGATGGCCGAAGCTAGAGGAGAAGTCGATCAGCAGGACGACTATCTAAGCAACTGAGTAGGTCGAGGCAAAGGAGAGGAGGCGAGATTCCCGAATGTGAGAGGGACAGACCCCGGTCATCCCCTCATAGAGGAGAATCCGATTCCCTCTCCCGAAGGGTAGCCGATTTAGAGAAGTTGCTGTTGGCCAAAAGTTCAACAGGGGCGCCTTCGGCCTACATAGGGTCGCCCTTCACTCCAGAAATTAATCAGGAAACAGCAGACCCCAAAAAGAAGATGCCACCGATGGAGACTTACGACGGGTTGGGAGATGCTTACGACCATTCCGATGGATACGACAGACTGATGACTTATTATGGCCATTCTGACGCGGCCAAATATCACATGTTTGCCACCACCTTAAAGAAGAGCGCAGGGATTGGATGGGAACCTTGGCATCAGGATCGATAAATTCATGGAATGGTCTTCGGAAAAGTTTCATGCCCGATTCGGGAGTAATAAGAGATGGGGGAAGATTACAGCATCCCTCATGCAGGTCAGACAAAGATCGGATGAGAGCCTGGGACAGTATGTAAAAAGGTTTTGAGAAGCTGTGGGGTCGGTGGCGGAGTTAAATTCCCCACAAGCCTTGGGATTCTTCACAACTGGGCTAGACATCGGCAAATCGAGAAGCTAATGAAAGACCTGGTGATCCACCCCTCGGTTGACCTAACAGAAGCCTTTCACAGGGTCGAGGGTCACATAGCGATCGAGGAAGCGATGGGGAACTTTAAACCACAATCCTAGTTGTACGAGAAGTCCAGAGATCGGGACAAACAGAGTTATCAAAAGTCAGACAATCAGGGGAGGACGGATAGCTACAGTAAGAAGAACTACAACGGGGGAGGGTCGGGCAGTGGAAGACCGCCCTTCCCAAACAAAAATGTCAACAAAGTATACGCCGCTCTCAACACGGACCGGGCTAAGATACTGGAGGAGATGCGAAACAAGCCCTTTTTCGAACCATGCCCATCGATCCCGAAGCCAACCAAAAGGGGAAGGGATAAGTACTGTACGTATCACCAGAGTCGGGGTCACACGACAGAAGATTGCAATAACTTGAAAGACCTGATTGAAAAGAATGTTCAGAATGGGCAGTTGATACAATACGTAGTCGGCAGGGAAGGGTCAGAAACCCCGCGAGAGGAGAACATAGAGCCCACTCGGGAAACACAGCCGCAACCGAACCCGCAAGCCCGAGGAATTATCGATGTGATATCGGGCGGGTCGGTAGGACGTGTGATCAGTAGTAAGAGGAATGGGCATCTCGCTGCCGTACTTTCGCTAGCTGGCTCCTCGCCCAGAAAGGATAGGTCATATTCAGGCACGACCATCTCCTTCTCCGATGACGACTACCCTGTTGACCACATTGAACCGCACGACGGAGCATTGGTGATAACGGCTCAGGTCGGGCCGGTGGACATGAAGAGAATGATGATCGACAACGGGTCCTCGGTCGACATACTTTACACACATGCATACCAGAGGATGGAGTTGGGAGGAAAGAAGATGGAACTGAGAGTAGAGGGCCCGTTATACGGTTTCAGTGGTGACCCGGTTCATGTGTCAGGTACAATAGAACTGCCAGTCAGATTCGGTACGGTCCCTCAGCAAACAAAAATTATGGTAAAAATTTTCGTCGTACAAGTGGATTCAGCTTACAACGCCATCTTGGGAAGGCCTACTTTAGCAGCATTGCACGCAGTAACGTCTATACTCCATTTCAAAATCAAGTTTCCAACACCGGACGGGATAGGAGAAGTAAATGGAGATCTTGATATCGCCCGAAGGTGTTATCGGGATACCTTGATTTCTTCAGGGGTCGGGGTCAGTAAGCAGAAACAGATGATGACCATCGAGGTAGAGCCGTTCACCGAGGGCAGCACTGAACCCATGGCTCTACCAGCAGAAGAAACAGAAGATGTTGAATTGATACCGGGGAATCCAGACAAATTGATCAAAATCGGGGCGGGATTATCGGAACAGCTGCGAACGAGTCTGATGGAACTACTTCGAGTGTATGCCGACATCTTCGCTTGGGAACCTAGCGACATTCCCGGAGTAAGCGAATCAATAGCATTACATAGGCTTCATACGGATCCGAAGAGGAAGCCAGTGATACAGAAAAGAAGGATCTTCGCCCCAGAAAGACAGAAGATTATAGATGAAGAGGTTACTAAATTGTTGGAAGCGGGGTTCATTTTCGAAATTGACTTTCCCAAATGGCTGGCGAATGTTGTTTTAGTTCAGAAACAGAATGGGAAGTGGAGGATGTGCATCGACTACACGGATTTAAACAAGGCATGCCCTAAAGACTTTTATCCCTTGCCCAACATAGACCAGCTAATTGATGCCACTTCGGGATATGGAATGTTAAGCTTCATGGACGCTCTCTCGGGATATCACCAAATCTCGATGCATAAGGAAGATATCCCGAAGACCAGCTTCATCACCCATCGGGCTATATATGCGTTTCAGAAGATGACTTTCGGACTGCTGAACACGGGGGCGACCTACCAACGGATGATGAACTTTGTATTCAGGAAACAGCTGGGGCGGAGTATGGAAGTATACGTGGATGATATGATCGTCAAGAGCATGTCAGTCCGGGATCACCTAGAGGATTTGGCAGACTGCTTCGAAATGGTAAGGCGGCATAAACTGAGACTGAACCCGACCAAATGCACCTTCGGACTAGGCTCAGGGAAGTTTTTGGGATACTGGGTCAGTAAGAGGGGAATTGATGCCAATCTGGCAAAAATCTCGGCGATCTTAGACATGAAATCTCCAAAGACATACAAAGATGTTCAGAGGTTGACGGGCCGAATAGTTGCCCTTCGGCGATTCGTGTCAAGGTCAGCTGAAAGATGCCTACCCTTTTTTGACACTCTAAAAGGACCGAAAAATGATAAATGTTTCCAGTGGACTTCGGAATACGAAGAAGCATTCCAAGAAATAAAGAGGTACCTGAGCACGACACCATTATTAATGAAACCGACCCCCTCAGAGCCTTTATACCTATATTTGGCTGCCAGACCAATGGCAGTAGGGGCGTCACTGGTGACGGATAAGGGAGGAAAGCAGTTCCCGGTGTACTATGTCAGCCATGTTCTTCGGGACGCTGAGACGATATACCTGAGTCTGGAAAAGTTTGCCTACGCATTCATAATCGCTAGCAGGAAACTCAGGCACTATTTCCAGGGTCGGTTGATAGTGGTCTACACGGATCAGCCTTTGAAGAAGATTTTGCACAGGCCCGAGGTATCAAGTCGGTTGGCCGCATGGGCGATGGAGTTAACATAGTTTGCTATAGAGTATCATCCCCGAACGGTAATCAAAGGGCAGACATTGGCAGATTTTGTGGTAGAGTGTTCTTTTACCGAACTCGAGGTGAGTATAGTGGCCGAAACACAACCAGGACAAACCTCATAGACTTTATACGTGGATGGATCATCAACTTCGGATGTCAGTGGAGCGGGGGTCATCCTGACAAGTTTCGAGGGGTTCAAGGTGCAGCAAGCTATTCGGTTTGGATTCAAGGCCACAAACAATGAAGCAGAGTATGAAGCCATCTTGGCAGGGATACGGTTGGCCCGAAGCTTAGAGGTGCAGAGGTTGATCATCTACAGTGATTCGCAGCTGGTAGTCAAGCAGCTTTCGGGAGAGTACGAGGCTCGGGGGGCAAGGATGGTGAAATATTTGGCCGAGGTAAAGGATAAGCTTATGTACTTCGCATCACACAGTTGTCAGGGGTGGGCTGGTCAGACAACACAATAGCAGACGCCCTGGCAAAGTTGGCAACTACCGAAGCAAGCTTCTTCAATGGATTAGTGTACCTGGAGGTTCTGGAAAAGCCAAGTGTATTAAAGATAGAAGTCCTGGCTTTGGACCAACTCAACTATTGGCTCACACCTTATATCTTATATTTGGCCGATGGGACCCTCCCTTCGGACCGAATCCTAGCCAGACAAGTCAAACACCGAAGCTCGAACTTCGTTATGATAAATGGAGACCTATACCGAAGGATCTTTAGCTCTCCACTGCTCAAATGCTTGACTCCCTCAGAAGCAGACTACACACTTCGGGAGGTGCATGAAGGGATTTGTGGGGATCACATGGGGGCGAAGTCACTGGCACATAAAATCCTGAGGCAGGGGTATTATTAACCGACTGTCTACACTGAGGCAAAGGAATTCGTTAGGAAGTGCCCCAAGTGCCAACTGAATAACAATATTCCGCATCAACCTCCTGAAGAGCTCTATTCGGTCTTATCCCCAATTCCCTTTGCTGTATGGGGCATTGACATCCTGGGTCCTCTCCCAAAAGCTAAGGGACAAGTTAGCTTCGTGATCGTAGCTATTGATTACATGACAAAGTGGGTCGAAGCTAAACCACTACAAAAGATCACCGAGCAGGAGTGTTTGAAGTTTTTTAAAGAAGGAGTAGTCTACCGGTTCGGTATCCCGATGGCAGTTGTCTCAGATAATGGCAGACAGTTCGTGGGATAAAAATTTGAGGGCTTTCTGAAGGAGTTAAGGATCTAACATCGCAAGACCTCGGTGGCCCATCCTCAGTCAAATGGTCAAGTGGAAGTGACCAATCGAACCTTACTCAATAGGATAAAACGCAGATTGGATTAATTAAAGGTCGGTGGCCCGAAGAGTTGCTATCTATTTTGTGGGCGTACCGAACTACTCCAAGGACTACAACTAGGGACTCTCCATTCAGACTGGCATTCAGGACCAATGCTCTCATCCCGGTCGAGATCGGATCCCCCACCCTTCGAGTCAGCCGGTACAAAGAGCTATACAATGACGAAGGCCTGAGAACGAATTTGGATCTGTTAGATGAAGTCCGAGACTCAGCTATGATGAGGCTGGAAATCTATCAGCAATGGACAGCCCGACACTTCAATCAGAAGGTGAAGCCCAGGAGGTTTGCTGTAGGAGATCTAGTCCTCCGGGAGTCGGAGGCTTCAACCCCCCAGAACACCGCCAAGTTAATGCCTAACTGGGAGGGGCCTTATGAGGTGGTAGGAGTATCGAAGCCAGGAATATACTGGCTTCGAGCAATGGACGGTTCGGAGGTAAAGAATACATGGTATGCTGGAAGACTTAGAAAATTCTACCAGTAATAGTTATATGTCATTCTTACTTTTATCCATGTAACCGATTCAATTCAAATGATATAAATAAAAGTTCCTATTTCTGTCAATGTTTAACTTTATTTATATTCATACATTCCATTACTACCTGAAAAGACACGCTTTGGGCACTATCCGATCAAGAGGTTCAGAAAGACACCACTGATCGAGATAAGTCCCGAGCATAACTGACCAGGGGTTCGGTAAATTCTTAAAGTACAGATCTTGGAAACTATCCGATCAAGAGGTTCAGAAAGACACCACTGATCGAGATAAGTCCCAGGTATAACTGTTAGACCATTCAAGATCAGATAAGCTTTAAGGACAATCTGATCAAAAATCTCGGGTGGACATAACCGATCAAGATTAGTCATGAGTAAGACTGACAACAAACATTCAAGGGCAAAAAGGGGATCATCTTCAGCTTCAGACTCATCATCAGAAGAGTCAAGGACGGAGATATCGAGCCCAGCAGCCATCAGCCTTGCCTTTTCCTTCTCCCGATAAGTCTCATACCCCTCACCGAATTAGGCTATAACCTTATCATTCAAGGCTTCAGATTCTTCGTACTCGGCGATGGCCTGCTGTCTGGCCTCGACAACCTTCTCGGGAAATGCGTTGATAGTAGCCGTTAAAGTGTTGTTCTCCTTGATCAAGAACATCATCTTGTCGTGCATCTCAGAGAACTTCTGCGTAATGACGTCAACAACATTCTCCCGTTCCTTGACCTCCTTGAGCAGATAATCCCTCTCGGTCAGAAGAGTTCCGTGCTTCTGCTCCAATTCTTTGACCTGGCCCTCCGTTCGAGTAACTTTATTTCGGGTTTGGGCATGAGAGTCCTGTTCCTTCTTCAATTCTGACAGCAGACCCCGAACATCAGCCCCAAGCAGCTCCACCTCCATCCCCAGCTGAATTTCTTTCTTTGTAGATCGGGCGAGGGGAGTGATGGCTCGGGCGAGTATAGCGTTGGCCTACAGCGAACACATACATCAGTACAAGAAGTAATAATCCAAGTTAATAGCAGTACTTAAATTGACAAAGGAAATTACCTGAGTCTGGGCTCGAACATAGGCCACCAAGAACTGATCAGAAGAATATCCTTCAAACCGCTCGTCGTCACCAGGAAGTTTGAAGTGATCGAAGAGGGTAAAAGGGAAAACCTCGGACGGGCTATTGGGCCAACAGGTAGTCGGCGATCCTTGGGAGGAGCTTGGCCCAAAAGGAGGGGTGGGGGCACGGTCCGGACCGGGGACCACCATCTGTCCCGTCGGTTGATCGGAACCCTCCGACAATCGAGGTCTCTTGGATCGGGGTTCGGGAAGAGCCTCTTCGGTATCCTCCGAATCCTCAACCACCTCGGTCGGAGGAGGGGCGGTGGCAGAGTCGGCTTCGGCAGGGAAGGTGGAGGGATTTTTCTAGGTGCTTTGATGGTCGGCTTAGAGGGCTTCTTGGATTTCTTCAGCAAAGCTGCCTTCTCCTCGCGGCTCATCTTCAGAGCCCCTTTTTGTGTGGTCAGGAACTCGGGCCCCGACGTGGACCTCAGTGATAGCTCACTGATAGGGACCGTATCCTCCTCAGGAGCGTCGTCAGTCATTGGGGGTCGGATGAACCCGGTGTTGGTGGTGGTGGGGATGAAGGCGTCGATAACGCCCTCCGGCTTTAAAATGATCACTGCACGGGGATAAATGGGTTAAGGCGTGGAATGCTTAGGAGGATAGGAGAAAAAAAAAAGAAGGATGCTTACAGCCGTGTTTGTACAACCAGGCTTCGTCCATTAGAAGCCCTAGACTCCATTGGGTCTTCTTCCATTGCCTGTAGAACGTCCTGAAGGCCTCGGCTCGACCCTTTGGGAACTTCGAAAATTTGGCCGCCTGATCGGTCGGGTGAGCCCAGGAGGGAAGTAGTTGGAGGTCGGTTCCCTTGGCAAAAAACCACCCCTTGTTGCTTGAAGGAGTCTTGATCGGGACGGTGCGGTTGGGGCGTTTGTTGAGTTGTCGAAAACCGGGTTTTTTCGACCCATCGACGGTGAACAGGGCGAAGAATAGATCGAGCCCGGGAGTGATGCCCACCTCTTGGCAGATGACTATAAAAGAGACTAAGTGGATGTACGCATTCGGCACCAATTGCGCGAACCCCACTCCCACGAAGCTCAGGAACGAGGAAATGAAATCATGAAGTGGGAACCGAACCCCGTATTTTAGAACGTACAAGGGGACGGCTACCCACTCTCCCTCGGGGCGCCAGAACATCTTCTCATCAAACGTCGGTACTCGGAGTTTGTACTCTTTAGGGATTTTGAAGAGGGTTCGGATGTCAGAGATCTGAGAGGGGGTGATAGTGGAATGAGTATGGAGGTGAGAAAACTCCTCTGAGGAGTGGTAAGCACTTCGAACCCTAGCCTCAGCGTCTCCCGGACTAGGCAGGATCGAAGGAGTGGTGGCAGCAGAGGCATTAGGCAGTTCGACCTCTAGTAGGTCGTCGGTGGTAACGGTGGAGGGGAAATTGGCCATTGAAAAGAGATGGGATGCAAATAAGAGGTTTTGAAGAAGAGCTGATCTAAGAATATAACTCAAATATCTGCAAAGTGGTGGAAATTTGGGGAGTTTTGGGGAAAAAATGAGCTCGCCGGAAATCGCCTTGCCGGAGAAAATGAAAACAGGGAGTTTGGGAGAGAGGAGTCAGTAAAGGAGGTAATGATGGGGAAGAGGGGTTTTTATAGGGAGTACGACACGGAACCCTAGGGCGACTATTAAATGCTTCAGGTGGGGCCAGGCGTGAAAAGGTGTGCAACATTTCAAATATCAGGAATGGATCGTTTGGTTTTCCCAGACAGTTCATTATTAGCTGTCATGATCTTTCGAATACCTGACCTTTCAAGTCTCCAATCATAAATACCTTATAATTGAAGACTGGGGGGCAATGTTCGGGAGCATTCTGCTGACCTTCACTTGGGCTGAAGGCCCGACATCAGAAGAGTCGTATGAGTTCATTGGGCCGAAGCCCATGGTTGGTTTCTAGGTGTTCGTTTTGGCGTCTGAGTCCTTCGGGGCCCAACCCTCACTTTGGTGGATGTCTTCGGATTCGGTATTCGATCCTCTTGGGCCGGAGCCTTATCCTTTTGTGTGCTATTGGGGGTCGGGCCTTCGGGTCCTTTGGGCCGAAGCCTAGACCTGATAGTGGGATAGTTTGGGCTTGTACAGTGGGCCTTCCTACGTGCAGAGTTGGACATCCCAGTTACAATTAAATACGGTTACTCCAAAGGTAGTGATTAAAATAGATTCTACTTGCATCTTTTAAGGAGATTGTGTTGGACCCAAGTTATGGTAACTACCATAGCTAGGAGTCCTTAACCGACTAGGAGAGGGATTCTAAGGCGGTGAGATTATTATAAATATCAGGCCAGAGTTACAATTAAGAGGTAATTCATACTTTTGAGCACTAAACACTTAGCCTCCATTGTTAAAACCTTGTAACGGCCTGCACTCATTCTCACATCGGAGCTATCCCCCGGCGGCACAAGCCGTCAAGCTTATGTGTGATCTGTTATTGTGCAGGTTCTAGCGCGTGGATTCTATGATTGGACGCGCCGGCAAAACTTAGCGTTAACAGCATTCTAGAGCCAACAAAACAAAAACAAAATGCTCCGTATCAATTAATTCAGGTGAAAAACTAACTGAAAAAAATACCAAATCGCATTGATGAGTTCCGATTTGTGAAGGTTCCTATTCTAAGGCTTACCAATTTGTGAAGGTTCTGATTTTAGGGCACGTCGAGATCTGGACAATTAAAGCTCTCAGGGCTTCGAAGTCGAGATTAAGGGCTTCGATTTTCTATTTCTACTTTGATTTTCTGAAGATTTGGAGAAAGGCTCGTGAAGATTCCATGTTCAAAAGTTGGAGAAGGATCTCTGAGCTTCGAAGTCGAGATCAAGGGCTTCGATTTATTTTTTGTTTCTACTTCAATTTTCTGAAGATTTGTAGAAAGGCTCGTGAAGATTCAAAGCTCAAGTTAATCGAAGAAACTCTCGTCGAAACACACAACCGAGCGAGGAGAGAATTCGGCAATTTTAGGAGAGGAGAGAATGGCGTTCTTCAAAGACAAAATACAGATTGGGTTTTTGACCCGGCTGACCCGCGTTCTTCCCCCCTTTTTTGTTTGTGACCCGCGTGTTTTTTTCCTTCTTTTTTCAGTTGGTCCGTCGATTGGTCCGTTGAGTTGGGCCATTTCTGAACGACTTTGTATATATATATATATATATATATATATATATATATATATACATATTAATCACTCAAAGTATAAAAATATTACCTAAAAGAGAAGGAAAGAGGCTAAATTGGATCGAAAGAAGGTCCGATGTAGATCTGTTTGACGAATTTTTCGAAGCTGACGAGTCACTTATTATACGAATTAGCTAGGATTTAGTGTGCGGATCTATAGATCATATATATGTACACTGAAATTGGATATAAATATTTGGGGATTTGATTTTAGGGAATGGATTAGAAATAGAAATTGGGGATGATTATCAGATATCTAAGAGGTTAATAAAATTGGGAGGAAAATATAATATATTGGAGCAAAAATTATAGCGGGAGAAAGTGTAATAATATTGTGTCTTAGAGTAATTAATAGCAGTCTCTTAGACTAAATATAATTAAATGAAAATTTAACACTTTTTTACATGTTTGTAATATTAGAGATGGAAATTAATTTCTTTTCTCTTGACTTGTGATATACACGATATTGATTTATAAAAAATACATAACAACATTGTTAATTAATTAGATAATTATTATTATTTTTAGATAATTAGTACTCCCTTCGTCCCATATTAAATGTCCTAATTTGATTTTGCTACGTGAAATTGACCATTTTTTAAATTAAAAAATTAAAGAAAAACAAAATATACGTCAAGTGATTGTGATGATAATAAATTATGGAGAATTTACTACAATTGTCAAGTTTCGGAATTTGAAAATTTTATATAAATATTTTTAATAAATAATTCTAAAAATTGACAATTTGACCATGAAAGTCAAATTATGACATTTATTATGGGACGTAGGGAGTAATATTTAGATGATTAGTATTAGTTAGTATTGGAATGGCTCGTATGAAATTTGTAGGTGGTAACGGTGATAATGAACTACAGTGCACTACGTTGGAGATTCTAAATCAATTGGATTGTAGATTCTGGAACTTATTTTCTTAGCACTTAATAACGGTTCCTCTGCAATTGAACTTTATATTTTTATGTTTGATATGTTACAACCTATTTTCAATACTATACCATAAATAGTTTAATTTCGTAGGACACTAGTAATTAGAACTTTTAACTATATTAGTTTTGTTCAATGGCAGTGAAGACTTTAACAAACTTGGTAGGATACATTATTTTCAAATTGGGTCATTCCATTAAAAAAAAAATTAACAGACGTTAAAATATTGCTTATGTGGCGCTAACGTGGCAAAAAAATTAAAAATATTGCTTATGTGGAAAAAAAAAATTCCAAAACAGATTTTAAAAATAAAAAAAATTAACATTTTAAAGTTTTAAAAATAACAAAAACATAATAAAATAAAACAAAAACAAAAAAATCAAAATATCTTTTCTTCTTCAACTAAAAAGATTTAACTACCTTGATTATTTGGAAAAAAATAGAATTTGTTAAAAAATAGAATTTTTTAAAAAACAGATATTTTTAAAAAAATTGAATTTTTTTAAAAAAAAGGATTTTGTTTAAAAAAAGATTTTTTTTTTAAAAACAGCTTTTTTTAAAAAAATAGCATTTTTTAAAAAATAGAAATTTTAAAAACAGAATTTTTTTTAAAAATATAATTTTTAAAAAAATAGGTTTTTTTAAAAAACATATTTTTTAAAAAAGCAGAATTCTATTTTAAAAAATTATGTTTTTTAAAAAGTTCCGTTTTTTTAAAAATTCTGTTTTTTTAAAAAAAATCTGTTTTTAAAAAAAGTAATTTTTTATAGAATTCTGTAATTTTATAGAATTCTGTAATTTTAAAAGTAATTTTTTTTAATCTCCTTGTAATAGGCTATCAAATGCACAATTTATTTAATATAAATTCAATCAATTAATGGGTCTAAATTAATCCCCAAAATGATCAAAACTCATAAAGAAAAGGTGCAATTAACAATCCCTCACTTGTTTGAAAAACTACTTTTCTTCAAATAATTCTTTATCTATCAACTCTAAGGCTTTTATGCATAATAAAAGGTTTGACAAACATTGAACCTTCTATTAGTATAAACAGCTCAAAATCATATCGAAATAGATGGTGTCCGTAGATTGAACCTCTATTTCAAATGATATGACCGAAACTATCATACACACACAAACCTTCCTTTACGGTGAGCATAATAATCGCTTTGCGCTATTAAAGCCATGCGCAATATCCTCTTTCTTGAACCTCTAAGAGAGTAAACCATAACTCTCTATAAGAAGTGGCTTCACTTCTAGTTCATATAGGCAAAATGTTTCTCTAGCACTTCTGTTGCTATAAGTGCAACACTTTGTTAAGAGCATAGCTCATCCTCGGTCATGCAACAGACGTTACTATCATAAACTACATATGAGACCAAATTGATAGTAACAAAGCCAAGAACTGTGACTTGTTTTTCCCATTGAACCTATAAACTAGGGGTAACCTAGTAATAGGTTGGGTTCCCATCACCCTTGGCTCAGAATGGTTTAAGTCCCATATCTCGTGTAGTCAAACTTATTAAATCTCTCGTCAGAGGCTTAGTAAGTGGATCAGCCAAGTTTTTACTTGACTTCACAAAGACAATAGTTATGATACCATCATGTATCAATTGTCTCACAAATTCATGTCTTAGACCAATAGCTCTAGCTCCTAACTTAGTCCTTTTAGGATCAGGAATTCGAAAATAAGTTATACACCCCCACACTTTAAAATAATTTATATTAGGTTTTCTACCTTTCCATATTTCATAAGGACTAGTTTTAATAACAGTACTAGGAATTCTATTTAAAATATGACACGCAGTAAGAAGAGCTTCACCCCATAAATTATTTGGCAAACAAGCATGATTTAACATACAATTAATCATATCATGAAACACACGATTTTTTCTTTCTGCTAAACCATTTTGTTGAGGTGTATATGCTGCACTTGTTTGATGTATAATGCCATTTTATTCACAAAATGCATCAAAATCATTCAAACAATATTTCATGCCTCTATCAGAACGTAGAATTTTAATCTTCTTCTCAAGTTGATTTTCTACTTCTAATTTGTATTTTTTGAATGAGTTAAACGCCTCATCTTTTGTTCTCAACAAATACACATAACAATATCTACTAGCATCATCTATAAAAGTAATGAAATATCGTTTTCCACCCCTTGTCAATATTCCATTTAATTCACAGATATCAGTATGTATTAAATCTAATAATTGTGATTCTCTATGAACATTTGGAAATGGTTTTCTCACAATTTTTGATTTATCACAAATTTCATATTTTTCAAGTTCAGTATTGCCAATATCAATCAATTTCATTGCATGCATAATTTTTAAATTCTTTGAATTTACATGTCCTAAACGACTATGCCATAAAGAAATTGCACAAGTGATATAAGCAGAAACAGAACTGTTCTTATTAATAGATAATTTATACATTCCATTACAAGCATAACCCTTTTCAACAAAAATACCATTCTTTGAAAGAATGACTTTGCCGGACTCAACAGAAATTTTAAAACCTTTCATATCTAAAAGATCAACAGAAATTAAATTCTTTCTAATTTCTGACACAAACAACACATTCAGCAAGGTTAGCTTCTTTCCAGAGGTGAAATTGACTTCCACAGTTCCTTTTCCATCAACTTTAGCCGCTGAACTGTTTCCCATCTGAACTTCTTGTCCAATAATCTCTTCAAATGTTTTAAACATTTCTCGATTATTACAAATATGGAGAGTAGCTCCGGAGTCCAACCACCAACCATTCGGCTCACTAACCCATGTTAACTTCTGAAATCATAGTCACATCAAGACTAAGATCAGAAACCATGGCAACAAGGTTCTCCTCAACCATGTCAGCGAAGCCACTTTTGCGTTGTTTACATTCTCTGGCATAGTGTCCAGTTTCTCCACAAACATGACACTTACCCTTTCTCTTATTAGGATCAGATTTTTTATTTTTCTGTCCAGGATGCTTGAACTTATGATTATCTTTTTCAACACCAGGTCCTTTCCCTTTAAATGATCTTGCCTCCAAATAGTTCACACTAGACTGTCCTTGAGTCAAATTCTTAGCATCACGTTTTCGGGCCTCCTCCTCAATACGAAGATGCTTCTGAATTTGATCCAAGGAAAAATCCTCAGATTTGTGCATCAACAATGAACCTTTTCATGTACTCCACTTTGGATACAATTAAAACACAATATATAACTCCTACTTGAACCATATATTGCTCTCTATTAATCTCCTTGTATTAGACTATCAAATGAACAATTTATTTAATATAAATTCAATCAATTAATGGGTCTAAATTAATCCCCAAAATGATCAAAACTCATAAAGAAAAGGTGCAATTAACAATCCCCCACTTGTTTGAAAAACTACTTTTCTTCAAACAATTCTTTATCTATCAACTCTAAGGCTTTTATGCATAATAAAAGGTTTGACGAACATTGAACCTTCTATTAGTAAAAACAGCTCAAAATCATATCGAAATAGATGGTGTCCGTAGATTGAACCTCTATTTCAAATGATATGACCGGAACTATCATACACACACAAACCTCCCTTTACGGTGAGCATAATAATCGCTTTGCGCTAATAAAGCCATGCGCAATATCCAGTTTCTTGAACCTCTAAGAGAGTAAACCATAACTCTCTATAAGAAGCGGCTTCACTTTTATTTCATATAGGCAAAATGTTTCTCTAGCACTTCTGTTTCTATAAGTGCAACACTTTGTTAAGAGCATAGCTCATCCTCGGTAATGCAACAGACTTTACTATCATATACTACATATGAGACCAAATTGATACTAACAAAGCCAACAACTGTGACTTGTTTTTCCCATTGAACCTATAAACTAGGGGTAACCTAGTAATAGGTTGGGTTCCCATCACCCTTGGCTCAGAATGGTTTAAGTCCCATATCTCGTGTAGTCAAACTTATTAAATCTCTCGTCAGAGGCTTAGTAAGTGGATCAGCCAAGTTTTTACTTGAATTCACATAGATAATAGTTATGATACCATCATGTATCAATTGTCTCACAAATTCATGTCTAAGATCAATATGTCTAGACTTACCATTATAGGTACCACTATACGCTCTTGTAAGCGTAGCTTCACTATCACAATATAGTGAAATAGGAGGCATTGGATTTGGCCATAGATCTATGTCTAACAACATATTTCTAATCCAATCAGCCTCTTTTCCTGCTTGAGCCAAAGCTATAAACTCTGACTCCATGGTAGAGTGAGAAATACAAATCTGTTTCTTGCTTGCCCAAGAAACAGCACCACTGGCAAGAGTGAAAATCCACCCACTTGTAGATTTATTATCTCCCACACTATTAATCCAGCTTGCATCAGAGTATCCCTCCAAAACACAAGGGAATTTATAGTAGAACAATCATATGCCACTGGTTCTTTTTAGATATCCAAGTACCCTTCCAATAGCTTTCCAATGATCAATACTAGGACTGCTCGTATATCTACTAAGTTTAGAAACTGCAAAAGAAATATTTGGCCGAGTACAATGCATAGCATACATAAGGCTACCAATAGAACTTGCGTATTCTAGCTGTGCAATAGCTCTACCCTCATTTTCTTTGAGTTTAACTCCATTCGCAAAAGGAGTATTCACCTCCTTGAACTCGAGATGACTAAATTTAGTTAATATCTTTTCAATATAGTGAGATTGATTTAATACATAACCCCCACTATGTTTTTTAACTTTTATGCCTAAAATAGTATCTACTTCACCTAAGTCTTTCATCTTAAAGACAAAGGATAAATACTTTTTAGTCTCATTTACTCCAACCATATTCGTACCGATGATCAACATATCATCTACGTACAAATAGACTATCACCATATAATCAGAAGAGGTTTTGGAGTATATGCACCTATCTGCACTATTATATTTAAATCCAAAGTTTATAATAGCAGTATCAAATCTTTCGTGCCACTGTTTTGGTGCCTGTTTTAGACCATAAAGGGACTTAACTAATTTTCATACTTTAGCCTCATTACCGGGAGCAACAAACCCTTCGGGTTGTTCCATATATGCTTCCTCATTCAAATTGCCATTCAAAAATACAGTCTTTACATCCATTTGATGAACATAAAGATCATACAATGAAGCTAAGGCAAAAAGAATTCGAATGGAAGTAACTCGTGCTACCGGTGCATAAGTATCAAAATAGTCAATACCTTCTACTTGTCTAAAACCGTTTGCTACTAATCTTGCTTTAAAAGCAGAAATAGTACCGTTAGTGTTATACTTTGTTCTAAAAACCTATTTGCAACCTATAGGTTTAGAACCTCTAGGTAAATCTGTCAATACCCAAGTATTATTTCCCAAGATTGAATCCATTTCATCATTTACAGCTTCCTTCCAAAAGGCAGCATTCCTAAAAGCCATAGCTTCTTTAAATGATTTAGGATCAGTCTCAAGACTATATACATAAGGTATTTCTTTTAACACCTCATCACTTTGGTCACCTTCCACCAAAAATAATAGAGACTGTGATGAAATGAAATCATCACCTAAATCTTTATCTTTTCTAGCTCTAGTACTCCTTCTAGGTCCACTTGGTTGAATTGAAACACTAGGTTCTTCAACCTCAACATTAGACCTTATAGAACCTCTAGGCTCATCAAATTTAGGCATATCCACATTCTCAACATCTTTTGAGAATTTATTTTCAAAAAATTCCACATCCCTTGACTCAGTTATAACATTATACTCTAAATTAAGAAGTTTGTATGCTTTACTATTTTCAGCATATCCAACAAATATACTTCTAATAGCTCTAGCTCTTAACTTAGTCCTTTTAGGATCAGTAATTCGAAAATAAGCTATACACCCCCACACTTTAAAATAATTTATATTAGGTTTTCTGCCTTTCCATATTTCATAAGGACTAGTTTTAATAACAGTACTAGGAATTCTATTTAAAATATTACACGCAGTAAGAAAAGCTTCACCCCATAAATTATTTTGCAAACAAGCATGATTTAACATACAATTAATCATATCATGAAACACACGATTTTTTCTTTCTGCTAAACCATTTTGTTGAGGTGTATATGCTGCACTTGTTTGATGTATAATGCCATTTTCTTCACAAAATGCATCAAAATCATTCAAACAATATTCCATGCCTCTATCAGAACGTAGAATTTTAATCTTCTTCTCAAGTTGATTTTCTACTTCTAATTTGTATTTTTTGAATGAGTTAAACGCCTCATCTTTTGTTCTCAATAAATACACATAACAATATCTACTAGCATCATCTATAAAAGTAATGAAATATCATTTTCCACCCCTTGTCAATATTCCATTTAACTCACAGATATCAGTATGTATTAAATCTAATAATTGTGATTCTCTATGAACATTTGGAAATGGTTTTCTCACAATTTTTGATTTAACACAAATTTCACATTTTTCAAGTTCAGTATTGCCAATATCAATCAATTTCATTGCATGCATATTTTTTAAATTCTTTGAATTTATATGTCCTAAACGACTATGCCATAAAGAAATTGCACAAGTGATATAAGCAGAAACAGAACTGTTCTTATTAATAGATAATTTATACATTCTATTACAAGCATAACCCTTTCCAACAAAAACACCATTCTTTGAAAGAATAACTTTGCCGAACTCAACAAAAATTTTAAAACCTTTCCTATCTAAAAGATCAACAGAAATTAAATTCTTTCTAATTTCTGACACAAACAACACATTCAGCAAGGTTAGCTTCTTTCCAGAGGTGAAATTAACTTCCACAGTTCCTTTTCCATCAACTTTAGCCGCTGAACTATTTCCCATCTGAACTTCTTGTCCAATAATCTCTTCAAATGTTTTAAACATTTCTCGATTATTACAAATATGGACAGTAGCTCCGGAGTCCAACCACCAACCATTCGGCTCACTAACCATGTTAACTTCAGAAATCATAGTCACATCAAGACTAAGATCAGAAACCATGGCAACAAGGTTCTCCTCAACCATGTCAGCGAAGCCACTTTTGCGTTGTTTACATTCTCTGGCATAGTGTCCAGTTTCTCCACAAACATGACACTTACCCTTTCTCTTATTAGGATCAGATTTTTTATTTTTCTGTCCAGGATGCTTGAACTTATGATTATCTTTTTCAACACCAGGTCCTTTCCCTTTAAATGATCTTGCCTCCAAATAGTTCACACTAGACTGTCCTTGAGTCAAATTCTTAGCATCACGTTTTCGGGCCTCCTCCTCAATACGAAGATGCTTTTGAATTTGATCCAAGGAAAAATCCTCAAATTTGTGCATCAATTTTTTAGCAAAATCTTTCCAAGATGGAGGTAATTTTGCAATTATCGCTCCAACTTGAAAAGTTTCAGGCAAGACAATTTTAAGGACCCTCAACTTATTAACAATAACCTGGAGCTCATGCACTTGCTCCAAAATAGATTTGTTATCAACCATTTTATAACCAAAATATTTAGATACTAAATACTTATTTGTACCTTCTTCCTCAGCCTTGTATTTGAATTCTAAAGCCTCCCATAACTCCCTTGGTGACTGAATATTGCTGTAGAAATCGTAGAGACGATCCGACAGCGTGTTGAGGATATGTCCACGAGCAAGTTCCTCATCTTCAGTTCTTTTTCTTCTTTGCTCTTTCAGTACTTCGATGGCATCATTATCTGGCTGCTGACCTTCTGCTATTTTGGGATCTTCTGGAATAGGCTGAAGGTTTGGGTCCAAAACATAAGCAATCTTTAAAACAGTGAGTAAAAATTTCAGTTTGTCTTGCCAACGACTGAAATTATTTCCATCAAAACGATCGAGCTTGACAAAATCCTGGTTCATGATTTTGAAAGACTCTGTATCCATTTCGATAAACACCTTAAGATTGTTAACGAATATAATGAATACAGAAAATTAGGACCAAGAATTGACACGGGTAGTCCCTGTCCTTAAGGTGTTTATTGCACCTTACCACTAAGGTTTGCTAAAGGCTACTAGTAATATACCTCCATGATTTTATGTCAAAGCTTATATATGTTCTAAGTGGTAGCAACTCACTTTTAACCTCAATTTATGCTGCTGTGTAAAAGATGATAGAAGAAAGAAGACGAGACTCTCCAATTTCATAACTGAATTGTGAGTTAAGAATCATTTTAAAAAAAATAAATGATATATTAATCACATATCAGTTTTGCATCCCATAATGATTAAACAAAAAACTGTTTTAATCATTAATGAAGTTTATTATTCTGGTTCAATGTTAAAAAGAGGCTCATGGCTCCTAGCGACGATGCGCACGGGCAAAGTGCAAAGTGCAAAGTGCGCCTAAAGCACCAATGCGACTTTGCGACCCTAACCCGCACCACGGTCCCGGCCCCCGGGTCGCGGGACGCGGGCGGGTGGTGCTTTGCACCACGCCATTGTGACCAACTCCAAGTCTTTCCTTTAGTTCTACTAGTGAATTAAACTATTCCACATATACTTATAAAGTATTAAATAGTTTTATTCCTACTCAATGTGGGACTTAAAGAAAATAGTTTTCTTAAACAACAATTAACCTTTTCATGTACTCCACTTTAAATACAATTAAAACACAATATATAACTCCTACTTGAACCATATATTGCTATCTATTAATCTCCTTGTAATAGGCTATCAAATGCACAATTTATTTAATATAAATTCAATCAATTAATGGATCTAAATTAATCCCCAAAATGATCAAAACTCATAAAGAAAAGGTGCAATAAACAATCCCCCACTTGTTTGAAAAACTACTTTTCTTCAAACAATTCTTTATCTATCAACTCTAAGGCTTTTATGCATAATAAAAGGTTTGACGAACATTGAACCTTCTATTAGTATAAACAGCTCAAAATCATATCGAAATAGATGGTGTCCGTAGATTGAACCTCTATTTCAAATGATATGACCGAAACTATCATGCACACACAAACCTCTCTTTACGGTGAGCATAATAATCGCTTTGCGCTATTAAAGCCATGCGCAATATCCTATTTCTTGAACCTCTAAGAGAGTAAACCATAACTCTCTATAAGAAGCGGCTTCACTTCTATTTCATATAGGCAAAATGTTTCTCTAGCACTTCTGTTTCTATAAGTGCAACACTTTGTTAAGAGCATAGCTCATCCTCGGTCATGCAACAGACTTTACTATCATATACTACATATGAGACCAAATTGATACTAACAAAGCCAACAACTGTGACTTGTTTTTCCCATTGAACCTATAAACTAGGGGTAACCTAGTAATAGGTTGGGTTCCCATCACCCTTGGCTCAGAATGGTTTAAGTCCCATATCTCGTGTAGTCAAACTTATTAAATCTCTCGTCAAAGGCTTAGTAAGTGGATCAGCCAAGTTTTTACTTGAATTCACATAGATAATAGTTATGATACCATCATGTATCAATTGTCTCACAAATTCATGTCTTAGACCAATATGTCTAGACTTACCATTATAGGTACCACTATACGCTCTTGTAAGCGTAGCTTCACTATCACAATATAGTGAAATAGGAGGCATTGGATTTGGCCGTAGGTCTAACAACATATTTCTAATCCAATCAGCCTCTTTTCCTGCTTGAGCCAAAGCTATAAACTCTGACTCCATGGTAGAGTGAGAAATACAAGTCTGTTTCTTGCTTGCCCAAGAAACAGCACCACTGACAAGAGTGAAAATCCACCCACTTGTAGATTTATTATCTCCTACACTATTAATCAAGCTTGCATCAGAGTATCCCTCCAAAACACTAGGGAATTTATAGTAGAACAATCATATGCCACTGGTTCTTTTTAGATATCCAAGTACCCTTCCAATAGCTTTCCAATGATCAATACTAAGACTGCTCGTATATCTACTATGTTTAGAAACTGCAAAAGAAATATCTGGCCGAGTACAATGCATAGCATACATAAGGCTACCAATAGCACTTGCGTATTCTAGCTGTGCAATAGCTCTACCCTCATTTTTTTTGAGTTTAACTCCATTCGCAAAAGGAGTATTCACCTCCTTGAACTCGAGATGACTAAACTTAGTTAATATCTTTTCAATATAGTGAGATTGATTTAATACATAACCCCCACTATGTTTTTTAACTTTGATGCCTAAAATAGTATCTACTTCACCTAAGTCTTTCATCTTAAAGACAGAGGATAAATACTTTTTAGTCTCATTTACTCCAACCATATTCGTACTGATGATCAACATATCATTTACTTACAAATAGACTATCACCATATAATCAGAAGAGGTTTTGGAGTATATGCACCTATCTGCACTATTATATTTAAACCTCAAGTTTATAATAGCAGCATCAAATCTTTCGTGCCACTGTTTTGGTGCCTGTTTTAGACCATAAAGGGACTTAACTAATTTGCATACTTTAGCCTCATTACCGGGAGCAACAAACCCTTCAGGTTGTTCCATATATACTTCCTCATTCAAATTGTCATTCAAAAATGCAGTCTTTACATCCATTTGATGAACATAAAATGAAGCTAAGGCAAAAAGAATTTGAATGGAAGTAACTCGTGCTACCAGTGCATAAGTATCAAAATAGTCAATACCTTCTACTTGTCTAAAACCTTTTGCTACTAATCTTGCTTTAAAAGCAGAAATAGTACCGTTAGTGTTATACTTTGTTCTAAAAACCCATTTGCAGCCTATAGGTTTAGAACCTCTAGGTAAATCTGTCAATACCCAAGTATTATTTTCCAAGATTGAATCCATTTCATCATTTACAGCTTCCTTCCAAAAGGCAGCATCCCTAGAAGCCATAGCTTCTTTAAATGATTTAGGATCAGTCTCAAGACTATATACATAGGGTATTTTATTTACCACCTCATCATTTTGGTCACCTTCCACCAAAAATAATAGAGACTGTGATGAAATGAAATCATCACCTAAATCTTTATCTTTTCTAGCTCTAGTACTCCTTCTAGGTCCACTTGGTTGAATTAGAACACTAGGTTCTTCAACCTCAACATTAGACCTTATAGGACCTCTAGGCTCATCAAATTTAGGCATATCCACATTCTCAACATCTTTTGAGAATTTATTTTCAAAAAATTCCACATCCATTGACTCAGTTATAACATTAGACTCTAAATTAAGAAGTCTGTATGCTTTACTATTTTCAGCATATCCAACAAATATACTTCTAATAGCTCTAGCTCTTAACTTAGTCCTTTTAGGATCAGGAATTCGAAAATAAGCTATACACCCCCACACTTTAAAATAATTTATATTAGGTTTCTTGCCTTTCCATATTTCATAAGGACTAGTTTTAATAACAGTACTAGGAATTCTATTTAAAATATGACACGCAGTAAGAAGAGCTTCACCCCATAAATTATTTGGCAAACAAGCATGATTTAACATACAATTAATCATATCATGAAACACACGATTTTTTCTTTCTGCTAAACCATTTTGTTGAGGTGTATATGCTGCACTTGTTTGATGTATAATGCCATTTTCTTCACAAAATGCATCAAAATCATTCAAACAATATTTCATGCCTCTATCAGAACGTAGAATTTTAATCTTCTTCTCAAGTTGATTTTCTACTTCTAATTTATATTTTTTGAATGAGTTAAACGCCTCATCTTTTGTTCTCAACAAATACACATAACAATATCTACTAGCATCATCTATAAAAGTAATGAAATATCGTTTTCCACCCCTTGTCAATATTCCATTTAACTCACAGATATCAGTATGTATTAAATCTAATAATTGTGATTCTCTATGAACATTTGGAAATGGTTTTCTCACAATTTTTGATTTAACACAAATTTCACATTTTTCAAGTTCAGTATTGCCAATATCAATCAATTTCATTGCATTGTGACCAACTCCAAGCCTTTCCTTTAGTTCCACTAGTGAATTAAACTATTCCACATATACTTTTAAAGTATTAAATAGTTTTATTCCTACTCAATGTGGGACTTAAAAAAAATAGTTTTCTTAAACAACAATGAACCTTTTCATGTACTCCACTTTGGATACAATTAAAACACAATATATAACTCCTACTTGAACCATATATTGCTCTCTATTAATCTCCTTGTAATAGGCTATCAAATGCACAATTTATTTAATATAAATTCAATCAATTAATGGGTCTAAATTAATCCCCAAAATGATCAAAACTCATAAAGAAAAGGTGCAATTAACATTTTCTTGCTGTAGATTTGGGAGATGGGATCTTCACATCAAGATTAGCGTGTAGATTCTTGGATTAGGGAGATGGAATCTTCACATCAAGATTAGCGTGTAGATTCTTGGATTAGGGGCTTGATTAATTCTCCTTTTTGTTGGGGAATAAGGCAGGAGTGGTCTCTAAATATTTTAATGCTCACTTTATAGAGAATGTAAATCAAAATATTACTAATGTGTTCTAGAACTGTGTAATACTACAATTTCTCTAGTTTTGCTCTATGTTTATTTATGATGCAGATTTACTATTTGAAAAAATGCCACGAGCAGAATAACTTGTATTCTCTGCCCTAAAAGTATAGTCTGCTTATAAGGTATTAACATCCATTTCAAATATTTCTTTTACTTGATGGTATTCTGGATTTCATTACAGTTGAAGCATGGTGGCTCTATTCTTGCAAAATGGAAGAAAGTTAATTTTGACAGATTTTATACAAACAGATTACTAAATGTTAATTTTGAGGCTTGTTAGTGTTTTTGAATAATTTACAAATTGCTTAATTAAAAATATTTATTTATTTATAAATAATATTTTAGTAATGGAATATTTAGTTTATTTACCATATAATTGAAAATTTAATTATGAGTTGGCTGATTGTTTTTCAAAACATAAGTTGTTATTAAAACATGAGCATGAACTGCAGGTTGTTTATAAAAACATAAGCTGTTATTAAAACATGAACACAAGTTGCTGGCAGTTTTTAAAAACGGCTATTTTTAAAAACATAAGTTGTTATTAAAACATGAACATAAACTGCGCTGGAAGTAGTCCGCTAGTCATTCTAGGGAACCAATTAAAAATCCAATGAATCTGAATCTGAATCTGAATCTGAATGAGCTGAATCTGAATGAAAAAAATTGTTTGATAATTGACATGTCTGCAACATCTGAATAACAGTTTTTTACTACTTTAACCCTCTATATTATGCTGAACAAATATATAATTTTTTTGATAATATATATTATTTAAATTAACTTTTATCATAATAAATTAATTATAATACTATTATAAGGCAAAAGTAATTATATAAAAAAATAAATATATTACCTATTTATATTTCACTGTACCATATATTTATATTTCATTTACCCATCTCTCTTCCTCTCTCCTCGATCACTTTTTGTTCCCTGCAATAATCAATTTCTCTCCCTGCACAAAAATTACTACTCAAAAGCCGCACCACCAAAATCTCAAAGAAAAAACAGCTCCGATTTCGTAAATCTCTCTCTCTCTCTCTTAATTTCTACCAAAAAGGTGAAGAATCCATTGTAAAGTGGTGAAGATCGGAAAAGGAATTCTTGCTTTGGATCGGAAACGGGAAAGAAACTACTGTTCACGATTTTTTCTACTACTGCTTCGGATCGGAACAATTTCGGTCAGCCCTTTTCTCTCTCTTACACACAATTTCATTTTTTGTGTTTTATATGGGTTTGTTTTTGATGGATGTGTTTGTTTATTGACTATGATAATCGGATTAATGGTTTTGGCGGAGTTTTAATGAATTAAAATGTGTTCAAATTCTGTACAGCTTTGATGGGGTTGAGCTCATTCACGATCTTGTTGGTTTTGTGAGTTGTGGGTTTGGAGGTAACATCTGTAAAAATTCATTCGGACGACTAGCTTGTTTATTCAGTCGAAAAATTGTGGCTTATTCGATCAGAAGAAATTGGACCATTCAGATCTTAAAAAATGATAATCAAACATACTGAATGGCTGAATCGCTCAGATTCAATGGCTTTCAGTCTTATTCAGACTAAAACAAACAGGGCCTTAGGCGTCACTTGAGGGTTATAAGTTAAAAATTAATTTTAAACCAATCCGCTATTATAATTATTTCTTCCTTGACTTGACTTAGGCTTCACTTGGGGGTCATAAGTTAAAAATTACTCCCTCCATTCCAAAATAAGTGACGTTTTGAAAGAAAATTTTTGTTCCAAATTATATGTCGTTTATAACTTTCAAGCAGAATAAATTATTTACTTTCCTATATTACCCTTACCTTCTCTCATTGTCCCAAGAAATTCTCACACTTAGTATTAATAGTTTTCAACTTCCCATAAAGGGGTAGTGATAGAATTTCACACAGATTTTAATTATTAAATGATAGTATTAAATGACTTTCTTAATCCATGTGCAAAAACCTTAAACGACACTTATTTTGGAATGGAGGGAATAATTTTAAACCAATCCGCTATTATAATTAGCAGACGGCGTGGTCTGATTTTAAAACCCAACCGTTGCTCTTTGATTTGGAAGGTTAAGATGTTATTTGTCAAATTTTGATCCATAGCAAATAGATGCTATGGATTATTGCCCTATATATATATACCTTCTCCTCCAATATGATTATATTCAAGACGAAAGTGAGAAGCAATCGTGCTGATAACGTGTTATAAAAGATAACTAAAATCAAGAACAAAGAAGATTAGAGAAAAGAGAGTCTTCTATTTGTATTTTGTATATTATTTAATCACTTTACAATGGTCTTATTTATAGAAAATAAGAACATCAATACTACTAGTAAATTACAAAACTCAAAAGTCATGAGTTTCAAAATTCAAATGGACATAAGAGTTACATGTATCTAGACATCCATAATATTATGAATCTAGACATACATAATTTTATAATATTTTTAATTTTGTTTTATCTTTCAAAATAAATTTATAACTTTTAAAATTAATAACACATTAAACATAAATTACAAATGCAACGCCTGTGTTTCCAGCCATAGTACAAGTACCTAATTAATAACATTTCTTACTCACTTGGCCTATTTATTGTCATTTTTTATCTCTCACGTAGGTTTTTAACTTTTTTTGCAAAGGTTTTGTCTTTTAGTTTCTCCACACATTTTTAAAATCTCTAAACTAATTAATTATTGTAGGCAGTACCTCTTATTTGGAATTAGTGATGTTAGAGATTTTAAATTTTTAGTCTCAAAAAAGTGTCTTAAATAATGTATCATTATAATATTAGTTGGGTAAATCTCATGCCATTAACTATGTAATAAATTATTATTAAAATTTATATAATATAATAAAAATGCTTTTGAATTTCTCGCTCATCCTAATAAATTATCTGAACCGTCCAAAGTATGGGATAAATCCCACCTTTTATAGTGCTGGAGGCACGGAACTGTTGCTAATATTCAATATCATGTCATTTGAGACATATTTAAGATCAAAAATTTATACCCCTAATATTAGTGGTTTGGAGTATATTGTCAATTTGTACATTATATGTAGTCAATTTGAAGGGTCTATTTTGCGTCTTCAATTTCCTTTTGGCCTGGCATTTTCTGTCCTTAAGACTTCAAGAGTTATTTATTTATTTATTTTAAATCAAGTTACTTTCTTTCTCTAACATTTGAACAAAAATATGGTAAGCATTTGCTATCTGTGTGTTGAGACTTGGGAGTAGAAAATTGCTGTTACTCCTCGTTTTAGTGGGTAGAAAAGAAAATGGTCAAGGGAGAAAGTGAACGACCATATTGGTTGAAAATTGAAATCTATCAACCCATATATATATATATATATATATATATATATATATATATATATATATACCTGATCAAAAACGGACCCCAAATTTATTTATTTATTTTTTGCTTTTTTATATAAAAAATAATTAAAAAATATTTAATATTTTATGGAACTGAAAATTTTCCATAATACAATGTTTTGGGGGTGATTTGAATACCTATACTAAAAAATTGTGGTACAGTCTGCACAGACTGTACATACATGTTTTGTTATAAGTACCCAAATCACGCCCAAAACACTTTATTATGAAAAAAATTTAATTCCATAAAATATTAATTATTTTTTTAGTTGTTTAAAAAAAAAGTCCGGACAGGACTAAAATCCGGGCGTCCGGACTGGAACCGGACTTTATATATATATATATAACCCCTTTTTCCTATATGAATAAAATTATAACACTTTTTCTTTTGTTTTTAATAACTTCAGGTGATTATCAGACGCTGGTTGACTGGGTTTTGATGCCTCTGATATCGGATTCGGTGGCATACTCAAACAAAAATATGTCGTTTTAGGCACCCAAGAAGTTATATTGCCATTTGAGAATCCAAGGGATTTTGTATTTACTTCCGGTGAATCGGTAAAATAATCTCTTTCTTTTATTTATAAACATTTGAGGAAGGGATTACATTAATTCCTAAGATCTAAATGTTTAAGGGGGAAGATCGAAGTATTAAGGACTTCGTCTTCATCTTCTAACTAAGAAGATCGAAGCTGAAAGCTTCGTCTCCGGCTAACTAGAGAGAAGGGAGAGAAGACCTCGGAAGAGCGTTCTCTAGAGAGATAAGCTCTGAGGCTACATTGAATTAAGCCTAAAGAAACTCTAACACTTGAGTTTCTTTAAATAGAAAACTGAAAAGTAAATTACTATTTGATTCACGCAGTAATCACTATTACATTAACTGGAGTAAAAGTAATTTACTCAAGTAAAAGAAAAACGTAAGAAATATTTTACATTTACTTTTACATGGGTAAATGTAAGAAACATTTAACTAAGTTAAAAATATTTAACTTAAGTAAAAGCAAAAGTTTTATTCTTTTACTTTTACTTTTACATTTTTACTAAAGTAAAAGACTTTTGCTTTAAGTAAAAACAAAAGCTGAGATGATGGCGTGGGCCATCACCTGTCGGTGACTGAAGACTCCTCTGGCGTCTTCTTCCATGACTTGGTCCGTCTCTTGTAGGTGCCGGAAGGTGCTGTTGATCATCTTCTCCGATGAGTCACCATCCCCATACATTTCCACCTCAAAAATTTTATCCAGGAAATAACCCTTTTACCCCCAAAAATTTGTTTACAAAAAGAAGGAGGAGAACATTTTTCACCGAAAATTTGGTCAGATCTTCAAAAATTTTAAGTTTTGTAAAAGATTTTTGTTTAAAAACAAATCAGACTGAGATCTGATACAAGTGGTCACTCGATTGGTCTTGATCTATCAGTACAATCGATCTAAACCGAAGACCTATTTGTTAACTGTTTAAACAAAAATTCTTTCTTTGATCATTCCTGTAAAACTCAAACTGTTCTTGCCATGTGTAAACACATACCTTTTGATCTAATGATACCCTTAGCCTAAACTGCTCTCTTACTAGAGTCTTACAACGGCGTAACGGGCCTTACGACGATCTTCGGTGGTTTACGACAAGTCAGGCGAATGATCTAGGAGCCAAAGAAGAAAAAGTTTGAATAAACGTTTAAAAACAAATCAAACTGTTTTTAATCGAAACCACCGATAGCATCAAGAACCAACCATGTAGCTCTGATACCATATAACAGCGGCGATTAAGTTTTTAAAAGAAAAACTTTAATTGAAGAAAGAATAGATTAAGAAGATGACCGGTGAATCGGTAAAGTAATCTCTTTCTTTTATTTATAAACATTTGAGGAAAGGATTATATTATATCTTAGATCTAAATGTTTGAGAGGGAAGATCGAAGTATTAAGGACTTCGTCTTCATCTTCTAACTAAGAAGATCGAAGATGAAAGCTTCGTCTCCGGCTAACTAGAGAGAAGGGAGAGAGGACCTCAGAAGAGTTCTCTAGAGAGAGAAGCTCTGAGGCTTTATTGAACTAAGCCTAAAGAAACTCTAACACTTGAGTTTCTTTAAATAGAAAACTGAAAATTAAATTACTATTTGATTCACGCAGGAATCACTATTACATTAACTGGAGTAAAAAAAATGTAGCCTCAGAGCTTCTCTAGAGAGAGAAGCTCTGAGGCTACATTGAATTAAGCCTAAATAAACTCTAACACTTCAGTTTCTTTAAATAGAAAACTGAAAAGTAAATTACTATTTGATTCACGCAGGAATCACTATTACATTAACTGAAGTAAAAGTAATTTACTAAAGTAAAATTAAAACGTAAGAAACATTTTACATTTACTTTTACACGGGTAAATGTAAGAAAAATTTAACTAAGTTAAAAACATTTAACTTAAGTAAAAGCAAATGTTTTATTCTTTTACTTTTACTTTTTGATTTTTACTAAAGTAAAAGACTTTTGCTTTAAGTAAAACCAAAAGCTGAGATGATGGCGTGGGCCATCACCTGTCAGTGACTGAAGACTCCTCTGGCGTATTCTTCCTTGACTTGGTCCGTCTCCTGTAGGTACCGGAAGGTGCTGTTGAACATCTTCTCTGATGAGTCACCATTCCCATACATTTCCACCTCAAAAACTTCATCCACGAAATAACCCTTTTACCCCCAAGAATTTGTTTACAAAAAGAAGGAGGAGAAAATTTTTCACCGAAAAATTGGTCAGATCTTCAAAACTTTTTAAGTTTTGTAAAAGATTTTTGTTTAAAAACAAATCAGACTGAGATTTGATACAAGGGATCACTCGATTGGTCCTGATCTATCAGTACAATCGATCTAAACAGAAGACCTATTTGTTAACTGTTTAAACAAAATTCTTTCTTTGATCATTCTTGTTAAACTCAAACCGTTCTTGCAATGTGTAAACACATACCTTTTGATCTAATGATACACTTAGCCTAAATTGCTCTCTTACTAGAGTCTTACAACGGCGTAACGGGCCTTACGAAGATCTTAGGTGGTTTATAGCAAGTCAGGCGAATGATCTAGGAGCCAAAGAAGAAAAGTTTGAATAAACGTTTAAAAACAAATCAAACTGTTTTCAATCGAACCACCGATAGCATCAAGAACCAACCGTGTGGCTCTGATATAATATAACAGCGGGATAAGTTTTTATTCAGAAAACTTAGACAGAAAAAGAAAAGATTAAGAAGATGACCGGTGAATCGGTAAAGTAATCTCTTTCTTTTATTTATAAACATTTGAGGAAGGGATTACAATATATCCTAGATCTAAATGTTTGAGAGGGAAGATCGAAGTATCAAGGACTTCGTATTCATCTTCTAACTACGAAGATCGAAGATGAAAACTTCTTCTCCGGCTAACTAGAGAGAAGGGAGAGAGGACCTCGGAAGAGTTCTCTAGAGAGAGAAGCTCTGAGGCTTTACTGAACTAAGCCTAAAGAAACTCTAACACTTGAGTTTGTTTAAATAGAAAACTAAAAAGTAAATTACTATTTGATTAACGCAAGAATCACTATTACATTAACTGGAGTAAAAGTAATATACTTAACTAAAAGTAAAACGTAAAAAAATTTTACATTTACTTTTACATGAGTAAATGTAAGAAACATTTAACTAAGTTAAAAACATTTAACTTAAGTAAAAGCAAAAGTTTTGTTCTTTTACTTTTACTTTTATATTTTTACTAAAGTAAAAGACTTTTGCTTTAAGTAAAAGCAAAAGCTGAGATGATGGCGTGGGCCATCACCTGTCGGTGACTAAAGACTCCTCTGGCGTCTTTTTCCTTGACTTGGTCCGTCTCCTGTAGGTACCGGAAGGTGCTGTTGATCATCTTCTCTGATGAGTCACCATTCCCATACATTTCCACCTCAAAAACTTCATCCAAGGAAATAACCCTTTTACCCCCAAAAATTTGTTTACAAAAAGAAGGAGGAGAACATTTTTCACCGAAAAATTGGTCAGATCTTCAAAACTTTTTAAGTTTTGTAAAAGATTTTTGTTTAAAAACAAATCAGACTGATATCTGATACAAGGGATCACTCGATTGGTCCTGATCTATCAGTACAATCGATCTAAACAGAAGACCTATTTGTTAACTGTTTAAACAAAAATTCTTTCTTTGATCATTCCTGTTAAACTCAAACCGTTCTTGCCATGTGTAAACACATACCTTTTGATCTAATGATACCTTTAGCCTAAACTGCTCTCTTACTAGAGTCTTACAATGGCTTAATGGGCCTTACGACGATCTTAGGTGGTTTACGGCAAGTCAGGCGAATAATCTAGGAGCCAAAGAAGAAAAAGTTTGAAAAAACTTTTAAGTAAACAAATCAAACTGTTTTTAATCGAAACCACCGATAGCATCAAGTACCTACCGTGTGGCTCTGATACCATATAACAACAGCGATTAAGTTTTTAAAAGAAAAACTTTTACAGAAGAAAGAAAAGATTAAGAAGACGACCGGTGAAGTCACGATGAACCTGAATCATCAGGTGCTAAAGATTCTGATCTTTTTATTCAAGGACTCTCACTTAAAAGAATTAAAGATATTACTATTCAAAAATGGTATATCTCTATTAATTTAGTTATAGATAAAACTTTCTCAGTACAGCTCCCTACTTTGGTTGATACTGGTGCAGACTTGAACTGTATTCAAGAAGGTATTATCCCCACTAGATATTATAAAAAAACTAGTGAAAAACTAAATTCAGCTAATGGTAGTCAAATGGAAATAAATTATAAATTACCTAATGTATATATTTGTCAGGACAGTATGTGTTTTAAGACTTCATTTTGTTAGAGTTTATGCCCTAGAGGCCAATTATTTGATATAATTGCTTAACGTTTTGATATTATATTTGATTGAATAAATATATAATTTTATTATGATTTTATTTACTGCGTAATATAATTGTTAACATAATAAAATTCCTTAGAATAGTGATACAAATTATATAGTTTCAAGTATGTGACTTGAACATGAGATTATATATTACCATTAGTATCAGTGTTCTTAAATGTCCCTAGTCGAGTATCATTATTGATGGGACAACAACGATGCATTGAGACTAGTATGTGGATTGACTGATGACCAAATCTCATTGGTCATAGATATATGAGATATTAAGTCAATGCATAGGTACATGTTAGAGAACGATGTACTGGACAGACCCACCATGAGAATTCTATATGGAGCATTATGCGAAATGTCATTAGCAATTCTCATAGTGACAATGATGTAATGGTCCTCCGACCTGAAATCGCTATATTATTACACGAGAATTTATGTACTTTGATATCATCAAATGTCACCTTTATTAGGGTGGACTATAAAGGTGATTATTGGGTTCATCATTAATCGTGTGAGAAATATGAGTGATCTAGATGGAATTTAACCATCCTATATATTATGGGTAATATCCATAGGCCTCTTGATTGAGTAGGACTATGAAATGCATGGCCATGCTCAAATAGTGATTTGTTTCATATAGTCAGGGGGAGACCCCCCCTTGGACCCCCCGTCGTAGCGCACGATGGTCGTGTCCCCTATATTTTATATATAGTTTTCTTTAATTATATATAAATTGTTATGTGTTTATTGTGATATGCATGGTGCACAGTTATGGCCTTTTGACCCATAGGTTAGTGGTTTTTGGTTTTGAAATACGGCTTGCATGTCGTGCTTTTCTATAAATTCTAATGTAATATTCTCTTCTCATCTAAATCCCCTCGAATGTAACTCGAGGTTTCTTTATGTCATGTAATAATCTGTAATTGATGGAGATGTCAAGATGGAGAACACAATGAAAGATGATGATGGAGAGGAGGCGCATGCTAGAGGAAGATCCAATGAAGCTATTTATTTTAAGATCTTTTACCACTTTAGATTGACCTTCAATCTTTCATTAGCTTGAAAAGATTGACAGTGGATTGGGCCATAACTGTGACACATTTAATTTTGCACTTTATTTATGATTGTATGCTATATGATATGATTAATAATGTGCATGCTTAATAAGATTAAAATTGGTGAGATCTAAATTAATAAAATCCCTCATTAAATTATTAAGTCTAAATCAGATGCCTTCCAATGAATAACACTCATCAAGACCTTGATCAATAGATGTAGGTTTGCCAAAGAAAAGTACCTTATTAATCTAGGTAAGATGCGATAGGATAATTGTGATATCCAAACTATTAAAATCATTGGGCCCGACTTAACTAAGTTATCTCAATAGGATTGTGGACTTAGAGGCATAGAGTTTGGTTGGTACCATTAGATGGACTAGAAACAAATGTTATTTACCAAACTATTCAGGAGTTATATATGATATAATTGACAAAGGGTTGTCTACCTAAATAATTATGTTTTGAGAGAATAGCCAAAGCTAACTTAAGGCATAATGAAATATGGATCTTGGCTCACTAGAAAGATTTAATAGAAAATGCTTTTCGAATTAATGGTGAGGGCTATAAATTTGAATAAAATAGTGGGAGGTATATTTTGAATGTACTATTATCAATTATATAATATCAACTCTGTAATTTGACTTATTATTTTTGCACTTATAAATTGTAGATATCAAATGGCAAACAACAACACAAATAGTCTTTCATTACGATCAGTCCTTGAAAAGGACAAGCTAAGTGGAATTAATTTCCTTGACTGGCATAGGAACTTGAGGATTGTCCTCAAACAAGAGCGTAAGCTATATGTCCTTGATGGGCCCATTCCTGCAGCACCAGCTGTTACTGCACCACGTGTGAAGCACAATGCTTACAAGAATCATCAAGATGATGCTCTGGATGTGAGTTGTGTCTTGATAGCAACCATGAACGCTGAGCTTCAGAAGCAACATGAGTTGATGGATGCTTATGAGATGATCGAGCATCTCAAGAAATTGTTCGAAGGGCATGCTCGATAGGAGAGGTATGATACAAACAAGGCGCTGTATCACTGCAAAATGGGTGAACGTGATCTAGTTGATCCACATGTGCTAAAAATGATTGGGTATATTGAGTACCTTGATAGGTTGGGTTTTCCAATCACTCCGAAAGCCCAAACTGACCTTTTTTTGCAATCTTTGAACAGCAGCTACTCTCAATTTGTTATGAACTATCTTATGAATGAAATTGAGAAACCCCTTACTGAGTTGTTGAGCATGTTAAGAACTGCCGAGAACAACATGAAAAAGGCAGGACCCGCTCCCATAATGATGGTGCAAAAGGGGAATGCTAAGGGAAATTGGAAAGGCAAGAAGAAGATAGGATCTAAATCTTTTGCCAAACCAAATTCCAAAACCAAACAGGCTTTAAAACCTAAAGGTGAGGTGGCTAAAGAAGGTGAATGTCACTTCTGTGGAAAACCTGGACACTAGAAAAGGAACTGTCATTCTTATCTGGAAGAAGTGAAGAAAAGAAAAGGAAGTACGACTTCTGATTCAGGTATATATGTTATAGAAGTTAACTTGTCTACTTCTACATCATGGGTATTGGATACTGGATGTGGTTCTCACATTTGTGTTAATGTGCAGGGACTCTGAAGGAGTAGAACTTTGGCGAAAGGAGAGGTTGACCTACGAGTTGGAAATAGAGCAAAAGTTGCTGCACTGGCCGTAGGAACTTATCATTTATCTTTTCCCACTGGGCTAGTTTTAGAATTAGAAGATTGTTATTTTGTGCCTGCTATACGCAAAAACATTATTTCTGTTTCTTGTTTGGACAAGAAAGGTTTTTCATTTATAATAAAGAACAATTGTTGTTTGTTTTACTTAAATGATATTTGTTATGGCATTGCACAATTGTTTAACGGTCTCTATATTCTTGATTTAGAAATACCTATCTATAACATAAATACAAAACGATTTAAATCAAATGATTCAAATCCGACATATCTCTGGCACTGTCATTTAGGCCATATAAATGAGAAACGCATATCCAAACTCCATAAAGATGGGTTCTTGGATTCATTTGATTTTGAATCATATGAGAAATACGAGTCTTGTTTATTAGGCAAGATGACTAAAGCCCCTTTCACTGGACACAGTGAACGGGCTAGCGATGTATTGGGACTTATACATAGTGATGTATGTGGACCCATGAGTTCGTTAGCAAGAGGTAGGTTTTATTACTTCATTACATTTACTGACGACTTTAGTAGATATGGATATGTGTATTTTATGAGACACAAATCCGAATCCTTTGAAAAGTTCAAGGAATTCAAGAATGAAGTTCAAAACCAATTTGGCAAAAACATAAAA
The DNA here is from genome assembly GCA_020205505.1 of Panax japonicus. Lineage (NCBI taxonomy): Eukaryota > Viridiplantae > Streptophyta > Magnoliopsida > Apiales > Araliaceae > Panax > Panax japonicus. The sequence continues at coordinate 45,935,677 of CM035096.1, forward strand.
GCCCTTCGATCCGATCGAGGAGGTGAATACTTAAGCCAAGACTTTGATGACCTTCTAAAGGAGTGTGGTATTATATCACAGCTCACTCCACCTGGAACACCGCAATGGAATGGTGTATCTGAGAGGAGGAATCGAACCTTGTTGGACATGGTACGATCAATGATGAGTCATGCAGATCTTCTAATAAGCTTCTGGGGTCATGCCCTAGAGACAGCTGCATTCACACTTAACCGTGTTCCTACAAAGATGGTTCAGAAGACACCATATGAAATGTGGACTGGGAAACGTCCTAGTATGTCGTTCATGAAGATTTGGGGTTGCGAGGCATTCGTAAAACGTCTGGATTCTGACAAGCTCGGACCCAAATCTGACAAATGTAATTTTGTGGGATACCCAAAGGAAACAAAAGGGTATTATTTTTACAAACCTTCTGAGAACAAAGTGGTTGTTGCTCGAACTGGTATTTTTCTAGAAAGAGAATTTGTCTCTAAAGGAAACAGTTGGAGGAAAGTAGAACTCGAAGAAATTCGAGAACCACAAAATATCATTGAACCTGAGTTGGAACATGAGCAGGAACCACAAGAAATTGTGGAAAGTGAACCTGCTCAAATTACACAAGTCATTCGTAGATCTGGTAGGACACGCCAAGAGCTTGAGAGATATTATGGATATCTTGTGACTCAAAACGGCGATGTGATACTTATAGATCAAGATGAGCCTGCTTCCTACCAAGAAGCTATGAATGGACCAGATTCTGAGAAATGGCTTGAAGCCATGAAATCTGAGATGGAATCCATGTATAATAACCAAGTATGGACTCTGGTTGATCCACCCGAATGGGTAAAACCAATCAGGTGTAAGTGGGTTTTCAAGAAGAAAACCGACATGGATGGTAATGTACAAACCTATAAAGGCCGACTGGTAGCAAAAGGTTTCAAACAAATTCAAGGTGTTGACTATGATGAAACCTTCTCTCCAGTGGCAATGGTTAAATCCATCAGGATCTTACTTGCTATTGCAGCTTTTTATGATTACGAAATTTGGCAGATGGATGTCAAAACTGCTTTCCTTAACGGAAATCTCCTTGAGGATGTGTATATGACACAACCTGAGGGTTTTGTCACTCCAAAGGATGCTGGAAAGGTATGTAAGCTGCAGCGATCCATTTATGGATTGAAGTAAGCCTCTCGGAATTGGAATCTTTGATTTGATGAAGCAATCAAAGAATTTGGCTTTATTAAAAATGAAGATGAGCCTTGTGTATATAAGAAGGTTAGTGGGAGTCACATTGTAGTCCTAGTATTATATGTTGATGACATATTAATTATTGGGAATGACATTCCTTCCTTACAGGCTGTAAAAACATGGTTAAAAAAATGTTTCTCCATGAAAGATTTGGGCGATGCTGCCTACATTTTAGGTATCAAGATCTATAGAGATAGATCAAGAAAAATGCTCGGCCTAAGTCAAAGTACATATATTGATAAAGTGTTGAAACGGTTCAGCATGCAAGAGGCGAAAAGAGGAAACTTACCCGTGACTCATGGTGTAAAGATCTCTAAGGCCCAATGTCCTAAATCACAAGATGATGAGGAGCGTATGAGAAAGATCCCTTATACTTCGCCAATTGGATCTATCATGTATGCAATGATATGTACTCGTCTGGATGTCTCGTATGCTTTGAGCATGACGAGCAGATACCAGTCGAATCCAGGTGAAGGTCACTGGACAGCAGTCAAGAATATCCTCAAGTACCTAAAAAGGACTAAGGATTCATTCTTGGTGTATGGAGGTGAAGACGAACTAGCAGTAAAGGGTTACACAGATGCTAGTTTCCAGACTGACAATGATGACTATAAGTCTCAGTCAAGTTTTGTGTTTTGCCTTAATGGTGGTGCTGTTAGCTGGAAAAGTTCGAAGCAAGAGACAGTAGCTGATTCTACAACAGAGGCTGAGTATATTGCTGCTTCTAGTGCATCCAAGGAGGCTGTATGGATTAAAAAGTTTATCACTGAACTTGGTGTTGTTCCAACCATTGTTGATCCGGTTGCTCTATACTGTGATAATAATGGAGCCATTGCACAGGCTAAGGAACCCAGATCTCACCAACGATCCAAGCATATACTTAGGCGGTACCATCTCATCCGTGAAATCATTGATAGAGGAGATGTACATATAGGAAGAGTGCCAACAGATGATAATGTTGCAGATCCACTAACCAAGGCTTTGTTGCAGCAGAAGCACGACGGTCACACTAGTTCCATGGGTATTAGATACATGAGTGATTGGCTCTAGTGTAAGTGGGAGACTGTTAGAGTTTATGCCCTAGAGGCCAATTATTTGATATAATTGCTTAACGTTTTGATATTATATTTGATTGAATAAATATATGATTTTATTATGGTTTTATTTACTGCGTAATATAATTGTTAACATAATAAAATTCCATAGAATAGTGATACAAATTATATAGTTTCAAGTATGTGACTTGAACATGAGATTATATATTACCATTAGTATCAGTGTTCTTAAATGTCCCTAGTCGAGTATCATTGTTGATGGGACAACAATGATGCATTGAGACTAGTATGTGGATTGACTAATGACCAAATCTCATTGGTCATAAATATATGAGATATTAAGTCAATGCATAGGTACATGTTAGAGAACGATGTACTAGACAGACCCACCATGAGAATTCTATATGGAGCATTATGCGAAGTGTCATTAGCAATTCTCATAGTGACAATGATGTAATGGTCCTCCGACCTGAAATCGCTATATTACTACACGAGAATTTATGTACTTTGATATCATCAAATGTCACCTTTAATAGGGTGGACTATAAAGGTGATTATTGGGTTCATCATTAATCGTGTGAGAAATATGAGTGATCTAGATGGAATTTAACCATCCTATATATTATGGGTGATATCCATAGGCCTCTTGATTGAGTAGGACTATTTGAGCATGGCCATGCTCAAATAGTGATTTGTTTCATATAGTCTACTCATTGATCAAGAAAACTCAGATTAAATTATGAAGAGTTTGACACATTCCATGACTCGAGTTTAATCTAGGATATTAAGGTTAAAAGGATTAAATTACATTGAAACATTGGTCACGAAAAGGTTGCATCGAATTATCGATCTTATTATTACTTGGGTAGCAGTGATGCATTACTAGATGCCGCTCACTGTTTATAATTTTACAATATGATTTTAAAATTATTGTCAACGTAATAATAACCTATAGGGTCACACACATAGAACGTTATTTAAAAGGGAATTAATTTAAATTTTAAGGATTTAAATATATTAATATGGTTAATAGTATTTAAATCACGAATTTAAATTAAAAGGATAATTTGTATATATGTATATTAATTAAGTAAGACTTAATTAAGAGATATATATATATATAAATTCGAATTTTATAAAATTAGGTTTTGATTTGATTAATCCTTTTAACTACTATATATATGATATATAACAGCTACTTAGGGATATATCATAATTGAAAAAACCCTAGCCGCTCTTAGAGAGAGACTAGAGAGAAAACAGTTTCAGAAAATCCATTCCTTTTGTGGCTAGTACCGCAAGTCCTTATTGCAGAATCGTTCGACGGTTCGTACGGCGTTCGTGTGGATACCGTAGAGGTGCAATCGGTTTGTATTGCGTTGGAGATTCGAGGCGCAGTCGGTTTCAGATTCTCGTTTTTTATATCTGGTATAATCTCTAAAACTCTGAATTAATTGATTTTTCGCATGGATCCTATTTTAGGGTTTCGGAAATTGCTTTAAAATTTTAATTTCCACTGTGCGTTTCTGTGCCGAAGCCCAACACATTTGTCTTAGTTCGCAATCTCACTGACAAAATCATTTTAGGCTTACCATTTATATATTTATTATATCCATTTACCACTAGTAATAAAGGTTTAAGTTGTGAACATTTAGGAAAGAAAGATACATTTAAATTCTTAATTAAACCAAAAGAAAGAGATTTAAAATTATTCAAGAAGAATCAAGGAGAATTGTAAACCAAATTTATAAAAATGAACTAAGTATTAAAATGTTTGGGGGCGGAAGGAGATCTCTGAAGAAAAATGAAAGAAGAAGAACAAGTGCGCATACAAACACAATTAAATTACTAAATAAAATAGAACATTTTTTATTGATAACTCAAACTGATTACAAAATAACTTACAAGTTTACTGAGATAAGAACATTAGATGAAATGGGGTTAAGTAGGCTTAATCAGCGGTTAAGGCTAAAGATTTATTAGAGAAGGAACTCTGAGTCTTTCTAAGTCTGCCTAAACCAAATGAATTCGAATTCCTTTTATAGAACAAGGAAATGAACTATTACAATGTTACTATTACAATAACTGAGGTAAAGTAAAAGTAAGAAATATTTTACTAAAGTAAAAGTAAAAGTAAAAAAACATTTTACTAAAGTAAAAGTAAAAGAATCTGCTTTCGGTGGAAAAGCAGACGTCTCTTTTGACTACTGCGGTTGTGGGGCCAGATGTCTGACTGATTGCTACTTTTGGTGGAAAATCTGCTGGTGACTAGGCTGCCGGAGAAGGTGCTGACTGACTGATGAATAGGCTGCCAGAGCAGGTGCTGGCTGACTGATGATTAGGCTGCCGGAGTAGGTGCTGGATGACTGATACAATGAAGGCGGCTGATCATCATACCCACCTTGATTGATTACTACAGGATTTCAAGAAAATGGATCTTGAGCATCTTGGAGATGAATTGTGCCGTAGGGATCACAATCACTTTCAATATCAAGATCTTGACTAGAGTTTTCTTTTCTCATCTGAACTGAGAAGAAGCTTTGTCTGACTCTTCGTGTAACTGGTCCAATCTCAAATGAATGGCATCAGCAAGACGCCTTAACTCAGAAGTGGAGTAATTAGAAACATTAGTAACTTTATCAGATTCTGGAGAAACAACTGATTTCTCTTTGGACTTATCAGCTGTCTTTGTTTTACTGGAAGATGCAACGGCAGGGGCCGTGGTAATTGAGGGAGTAGTAACTGGAGGAGTTAATAAAGGAGATGGCGGAAATTCTTTCTAAACTTGGCCAACTATTCTATGAACACCGAATTTATCCCACCATTTGATGAAAAACGGCGAGAGACGTGAAAAATAGGGGAAAGGTAAGTCTGAGCAGTCCTAATACCTATGGACGACGGAGACTGAAATACTGTAACTTCTTGGGTGGCTAAAATGACATATTGCCATTTGAGAATCCAAGGGATTTTTTATTTACTACAAAATATAAGGAAGACTGGAATTTCCTCATATTTGGACTGATAATTACTATGATGGTAGAAATGTTCTAACTGGGCAATGAGAGGTTTGGGGAAAATATGATGACACAAACCATACCTTGTCCACCAAAGGATGAACCATTTGGGGAATTGACTCTTGAACTTGTGGTTGAACTGGAAAAACCATGAATGACTATGATCATCATTTTGATGAAGCATAATTTTATGCCAAGCCTCAATATAATCATAATAGCAGTAAGAGCTAGTGTGATTAGAAAGTGACTTGAGATCTGAAGGATGACTACCCCAATCGAACAGATTGAGAACTTGTTTAATATACAACGAATGATAAAGGAGTTTTGATTTATCATCGTTGGCATAAATTGGTTTAATGAATACTGACTCTGTTTCAATAAGAATATCCCCATAATACACAAGTGATTTATAGGGAGCAAGAGGAAGGAAATGCCATCCAGTAGGAAAATACTGGGCAGCCAATTGAATCGGATCATTCTTGGGTTTCATAGTTAACTCAATATGGAATAAGTTCTGATCAAAAATCTGACGAAAATCAGACGCTGGTTGACTGGATTTTGATGAAGTAGCTGGGGGTTGACTAGCAAAAAAATCGAATGGCTTTGGCTGACTAGTAAGAACTGAGGAGTAGGGCTTGGGGACTGTACCAATCACCTGGAATTTATTATGAGTTTGAGTAACTGGATGAGGAACAACGGTTCCTTTTGACTGATTAATTGGACCGGCAGAGCAGCCATGACCACGAGAAGATGAACCTTCTCGTACACTTATGTTGGTGTAATTGTACCTGTGTTAATAAATTCACGGGTAAGAAAATCTGGAATGGAGTTGTTACTACCTTTAATGTATTCAATATCAAAATCAAAAATGCTTAAAATTGCTTTCCATCTAGCGAAAGAATGCAAAGAGGCGACATTTTCAACATCTTTTTCAAGAATAAATTTTGCTGACATGCAATCTATTCTAATTAGGAATTTTTGGTTCAATAAATCTCTCTGAATTTTTTTAATACATAAAACTAATGATAAAATCTCTTTTTTAATAGTACTGTATTTTAACTGTGTAGGATTCCATGCGCCAGAATGGAAATGAACAATTTGTTCATTAGAAGTAGGAGTTATCTTTTGTTTGAGTATGCCACCGAATCCGATATCAGAGGCATCAGTTTCAATTATTTTGAAAGCTAAATCATTTGAGATGCCAAGGCAGGGCAAAACCTTAACATATTTTTTAACTTGGAGGACGACAGAAGTGTGAATGTCAGTCCATGGAGGTGGATTACTTTGTAAGCGTTGAAAGAGAGGCTTACAATTCTTCCTGAGGTCCTTGTAGAACTAGCCAATATAATTGAGCGAGCCAAGAAACCTCTGTAGCTAAGTTTTGTCGGTAATCTTATCTGGGAACCGGTCGGCGAATTGAATAGCTCTGTCAATTGGTCGCGTGAGTCCATGATAGAGGATTAATTCGAGAAACCTGACTTTAGTCAGAAACAGACTACACTTGGAAGGAGATAAAACAAGACCATTGGTTTTAACTGTTTTGAAGAACGAATTCAAATGTTTAATATGCTCTTCAATAGTCTTGGAGAATACAAGGATATCATCGATGTATACAATAATAAAATGACTGAAAGGGTTCAAAATATTATTAAGAATATTCTGAAATTCACTTGATGCATTTTTAAGTCCAAATGACTGAACATTCCATTCGTAGTGTCCGAACGGAGTGGTGAATACAGTTTTGTACCTATCATTTTGATGAATAGCAACTTGCCAGAATCCCGACTTTAGGTAAAATTTACTAAAAATAGTGGAGACACTTAACCTACTAAGGAGATCATCCTTATTGGGCAAAGGGTACCTAATCCACTCTAGAACTTTGTTTAATGGTTTGTAATTAATGACTAACCGGGGGACTCCTTGCTCTTTCTCAGCTTCATTATTAACATAGAAGGCTGGGCAAGACCATGGTGACTTACTATGTCTAATTAAACCTTTACTTAGAAGATCATTAATTTCCCTTTTACATAACTCCATCTGTTGATGACTCATTTGAATAGGCCTAGCTTTGGTAGGAATTAAATGTTCTTTAAATTCCTTAGCATAGGGTAATCTAACTGTGTGCTTCTTCCTATACCAAAAAGCGTTGGGAGAATCAGAACATAAATTTTTTATTAAATAATCTTTTAACTCTTTTATTTTTTCTTGAACTCTGTTACTCTTAAGTTGTTCTTCAACTTGTTGATACCTAACTTCCTTTTTAAGAAAATTAAGGTGGTTTACTTTACAATTTAACAGGTTCAAAGATTTAGAAATTGATTCTTCTTGAATAAATTTTAAATCTCTTTCTTTTGGTTTAATTAAGAATTTAAATGGAACTTTCTTTCCTAAATATTCACAACTTAAACCTTTATTACTAGTGATAAATGGATATAATAAATATATAAATGGTAAGCCTAAAATGATTTTGTTAGTGAGATTGCGAACTAAGACAAATAAAGTTTTAAATTACATAATGTCTTGACAAATATGTACATTAGGTAATTTATACTTTATTTCCATTTGACTACCATTAGCTGAATTTAGTTTTTCACTAGTTTTTTTTATAATATCTAGTGGGGATAATACCTTCTTGAATACAGTTCAAGTCAGCACCAGTATCAACCAAAGCAGGGAGCTGTACTGAGAAAGTTTTATCTATAACTAAATTAATGGAGATATACCATTTTTGAATAGTAATATCTTTAATTCTTTTAAGTGAGAGTCCTTGAATAAAAAGATCAGAATCTTTAGCACCTGATGATTCATGTTCATCGTCACTTTCATCACTAGAAGAGGAATCATGAACTTGAAGATCTGATTTTTTATCATCAATCTCTTTTCTTAAGTTAGAACTATTTAATTTTAAGTTAGAAATTTTTTTCTTAAGTTTAAGAACTTCTTGATTTAATTCTGGGAGGGTAATCTCTTTTACTGGAGTCTTAAATCTTTCAAGTGTTTTATTGAGACTGAAAATAGGTTTTTCTTTGGCTCTAAGAACCTTATCAGTGACTTTCTTATCTTTGGTTAATAAATCTTTTAACTGTTTTAAATACTGAACTTTCAATTCAAGGTCTGTGATTTTGCTGATTAAATCAACTAATAGAGTACTTTCTTCTTTTTCTTTTGTAATTATATTGATTCTTTTACAACAATTTTTATTAAAATTTTCAGTACATATGGTGACTTCATTTTCACTATCAGATTCATTATTAGATGCGTTATTACTAGAAGATTCTAGGATATCAGAAGCTTCTTCATTACTTCTACTACTGTTATTATCAATTCTCATTAATTCTAATAACTGTTCTGTATCTTCAGTAGAAATATTTAATTGGGCTAATTTTTATTTAACTTTACATTCACTTTTATAATGTTCTTTCTGCCCACAATTGTAACAGACAATTTTACTTTTGTCATATTTCTTTGATTTTTTATATGATTTTTTCTTAGATGACTTAGGTTTATTGTAATAAGTATCTTGATTATGATTTTTATTATTTTTATCTTGATTATATCTCTTCTTGCGACGTTTATGACTTTTATGTGACTCGATTTGTTTATTTTTGTGCCTATGCTTTCTTCTAGAGGGAGCAACAGGCGGTAAACCATACTGTTCACAAAATGTTTCTAACTCGTATTTGGCTTTATTTCTATCCTTACTAGCTTATTTGGCTAATTTAAAGTCAATACACATTTTTAATCCAATTTTTTGAATATTACTAATAATATCACCATATGTTAAATTATTATAGTCAATATATCCTAAATTTTTACTTAATTCTTCTCTAACTTTGTGAGCAAATAAAGAAGGTAAACCATTAATGAATTTCTCTTTCCAAAATGGTTTATTACTATCATTTCTCATCATAACTCTAGAGGTAAATACATCTTTGTACCATCTGAAATCACTCAGAGTGGGACATGTAAGATTACTTAATTGATCATGAATTCTTTCCGTAATATTACTAGGGGTTCCAACAAAGTGTTTAATTATAGTAAATATTAAAGTATTAACTCCGTCAGGAAGACCAATACCAGCATCTTCATCAAAGATGGGATTGCCTTCATTATCTCTTTGAATAGCATGAACTATGGATATTCTAATATCTTTTGTGAGATGTTTTTCCCACCAAGACCTAAGAATACCAGTAAATCCACTAGCTAATAATTCAACTATATCTGGTTGAGATAAAGTGTTAAATTTGGTAATATAACTATTTGCTACAATGGACATATGATTAAGTTTATTAAGGATTTCTTGTTCACTAAATCCATCAATATTCCATTAATAAATTTTATTAGAAGATACAAAAAAACTGTTTATCTAGGTTTCTCTCTTCGAACTGTAGATCCGGAGGAGTTGGTCTAGAGTACCAGTTTCTGGTAATACTCGTGTTATTAACAGTTAATTTATTTAGCTGTTCATTAAGGTTTGAAATAGATGAGTGATTAGAGTGATCCAAACAACTTGCGTTATCATCAGATTCTACCTGATTGATAACGACGATAGTTCCACTTGGTCCGGGTTCTGTTTTAAGTTTTTTAAATAATTTTTCAATAGATTAGACTAATTCACTTTCTTTATTAGGTAAACTTAAATTATATCTGTTTTCAGGTAATTTGATTAAAGGTTGTTTAATTTGTGAATCGGGTTTTTTAATAATACCTTCTTCAAATTTTTCTTCAATTTTATCTAGCTATTTTTCTATTGTCGCTAGATATTGATTACTAAAGTTTAATTGTTCTATTATTTTTTTATTATCATTAGTTCCATCAGGTATTTTGAAGAGACTAGCGATAACTGAAGTGTTTTTAACTGGAATTAGAACTGTCTCTAAAGGAGGATGACTAGACGATACTTTAGATTTGTCTTCTTTAATCCATTGAGTTTTACTAATAACATTACATTTACTCTGATATTGCTCATACCAGTCGTAAAAAGTAATATTAATTTCTTCATTTTTAATAAATCTTTTCCATATATTAACTATCTTATCTCTTTCCTTTTCAGTTAGGTGATTAGACCTAAATAGATGTCTTTTTTCTTTATTGGATTTTGAATTAAAATCTTTTACTAAGTTATCCCAATCTAAAACGAAATTCTTTTTAAGGACTCTTAATTGTTTATGAATTGGAGCATTAATATCAGACTGTGTAGGGTAAACTGAGGATGCCGGAGAAGAAGAATCATCATCTTCTGCGGTATCATTCTGAGTATAGCAACGATGACTAACTTGTCCTTGATTAAGGATACCTTTAAGTTTGATATCTCTAACCGAAGGATTACTAAGGATTTCAGTATCTCTTCTAGTGTGGATAACTGAAGGGGCTGAAGTACTGGAAATGTCTTCTATGATAACTGGTGTTTTAGTACGTTAAAAATTAATTTTAACAGTTCCATCAGAAAACTGCTGAATATTTTCAATATTTAACAAATTGTTAACTACAGGCTGTTGTGGTAATTCATTCGGTAAAGTCCATTGATTAGGTAAGGTAATATCCTTCCAAAGAATTGTTCTTGGGATCTGGATATTAGCATCACTAGTTGAACATTGAATTAAAATTGTTTGATCTTTTGGACTCTTATTAAGAGCATGAACGTTTAAGTTTGACTTCATTGTCTTATAATAAATTCTGTAAATTAAAGCAATGGGTTGAGATCCCTCAATCATCTGAGTAATCTCTCCATCAGTTTTAATGTTTAATGATAAAGCTTTAAATAAGTTTTGATCACTAAGACTCAAGGTGAAATCAGGAAAGCAATTGCAATGGATAGGTCCATTATGCAAACTTGCTTCCATGGCACCAATAATATTTGAATAATAATTTAAAAATCTAGCATCTCTAAGGCAGAGGTAGATAGATGAATTTATTCCTTTTCTGTTGAGTGGCTTAACTGCAACTTGAACAAGACCTATATGAATAAAATTATAACCCTTTTTCCTGTGTTTTTTAATAACTTCAGGTGATAAAAGACTACAATTTTTGTATTCTTTGTTAATTGCATAAACTCTTTTAAATGTTTTGACATTATAGTCTGTTTTGAATTTATCTCCAAAGGTTGACGGATAAATATCTTTGGGAGATACTCTAGGTATGTTCCAATTATGTAAAACTTGATTAAGATTTTCATAACTATGTTCTTCTTGGATTACTATGTCTGGGACTGGAGGCAAAGCTGACCTGTTACTAACTGAAGAGCTAGATCTGAATAATCTATACATCTTTACTATTTCAAAATAAAATTTCACTCAAGGTTCATTCATACATACCCCGTTTACCCAAAGTAGACTCATACCTATGTTCTATAACCCGACACTGCTCATACCCTGGAAACTTTCAAAGGTTAGACACGAACTAGGTGGACTACAGGTAAGTAAGGTGACTGTAGAACACTGAGGAAGAAGAAGATTTTGAAAAGTGAAGAAGACTTTGATTAAAAAGATCTGACTAAACAGTTACTAACAACATACAACATGGCTCTGATACCATTTGGGGGCGGATGACCGGTGAATCGGTAAAGTAATCTCTTTCTTTTATTTATAAACATTTGAGGAAGGGATTACAGTATATCCTAGATCTAAATGTTTGAGAGGGAAGATCGAAGTATTAAGGACTTCGTCTTCATCTTCTAATTAAGAAGATTGAAGCTGAAAGCTTCGTCTCCGGCTAACTAGAGAGAAGGGAGAGAGGACCTCGGAAGAGTTCTCTAGAGAGAGAAGCTCTGAGGCTTTACTGAACTAAGCCTGAAGAAACTCTAACACTTGAGTTTCTTAAAATCGAAAACTGAAAAGTAAATTACTATTTGATTCACGCAGGAATCACTATTACATTAACTAGAGTAAAAGTAATTTACTTAAGTAAAAGTAAAACGTAAGAAACATTTTACATTTACTTTTACATGGGTAAATGTAAGAAACATTTAACTAAGTTAAAAACATTTAACTTAAGTAAAAGCAAAAGTTTTATTCTTTTACATTTATTTTTACATTTTTACTAAAGTAAAAGACTTTTGCTTTAAGTAAAAGCAAAAGCTGAGATGATGGCGTGGGCCATCACCTGTCGGTGACTGAAGACTCCTCTGGCGTCTTCCTCCTTCTTTATAAAATATGAAGTCCTTAACTGTTAATAACACAAGTATTACCAGAAACTGGTACTCTAGACCAACTCCTCCGTATCTATAGTTCGAAGAGAGAAACCTAGACAAATAGTTTTCTGTATCTTCTAATAAAATTTATGAATGGAATATTGATGGATTTAGTGAACAAGAAATCCTTAATAAACTTAATCATATGTCCATGGTAGCCAACAGTTATATTACCAAATTCAACACTTTCTCTCAACCAGGTATAGTTGAATTATTAGCTAGTGGATTTACTGGTATTCTTAGGTCTTGGTGAGAAAAACATCTCACAGAAGATATTAGAATATCCATTGTTCATGCTATTCAAAGAGATAATGAAGACAATCCCATCTTTGATGAAGATGCTGGTATTGGTCTTCCTGACGGAGTTAATATGTAAGACCCCAAATAATTAATAAATGAAATTTAATTTCCTTTAATTATTATTTTGAATAGTAAAGGTTGATTTGAATAATGTGGATAGTTATGGGTAAAATACGCAAATGTTTTAAAATAAGCAAGTGGTTATAAAATATTCATTGTTGTCGGGGAATATTCGTTTGGTCGTGGAATATTCGTACTGTCGGGGAATATTCGTACGACGGCGCAGCCATGTGTGGGCCCCATAACGGAAAGCGATTGGAGGAAGAAAACGACAAATATAAGCTGTTTATAAATAACGGCGTAGTTGTTACCGTTTACACTGTTGGAATACCCGGTGGTTAAAATACAGTAATACGCGTTGTTGCACAGTAGCACACGGTATTGCACAGTATTTTGAATTATTGATCCTTACGTAAGAAGGCACTACTCAATAATTGATACAGGAGTTACTGTTCATTACTTTATTGATTCAATAATTGCTGCGTTGATATTTATATTATTATTGTTTCAATAATTGTCATTGCACAGTATTTTCAATTATCAGATCAATAATTCATATTATTTGAATAATATTATCAGATAACATTATTGGCAATGTCTAGAAAGTTCTGTCAAGGAGAGGTTTGGTCATCTAATTGCGCGCCAGTAAGGAGAAATCCTTATTGGAAAGCCCCCTCTATCCTGGGAACGGCCTGGTTGTCGGTACTGTGATTCGGTAATATTATTTTTAATAATTAATTATTGATTATTATGATAAAGAAAATATTTATTCTATGTGGATATAGATGGAGAAAATTTTTAATGTGACAATTGTTGAAAATTAATATTTTATCTTTTTCTGATAAAATAATTCATTTAAATATATTATTTTAATAATATATTAACGATGATATTTTTACAATGAATGTGGGATATATGAGTATATGAGAAGGTAGAGTATTTTTGTGGCATTAAATGTTTAACACATGTTTTGTGTGTCGGTGGACATAATTTTTGACCGAAAATTGATTATTGACTGTAAAATCGCTCGTTTATGGATTTCGGATAATTTCTGTTTGGAATTTGGAAAAATTTTCTTCTGCAAAGTTGTAGAGAATGGAATTTCCCATGGAAAGTCGCGAGTTTTGAATTTTTCTGATGACCGGGCTGTTTTCTATGAATTGTTGAAGTTTCGGAAAATAAAATGATTTTTATTAAATTTATGGGGTGGGACCCACTTGTGTTTTAACACATGTGGGCTGCTGAATTTTCTTGTTCCAAGTTGGTGGCTGATCAGTTGGTGGAGGAGGCGTAGGAGAATAAAAATAAATAATAATATTTTATTATTTTAGTCTCCTTTGGCGTTCTAACATTTTCCTATAAATAGAGGGCTAAGTTAGAATTGAAAATCACACCAGAAACAAAGTTTTCTCTCTTTCTCTCTCTATATTATCGAGCGTATTCTTGTGAGTATACTTTGAGTGTTGCTATACAGTGCGAGTTTCTGTCAGCACTATACCGAAATTAAGTCAGAAGTACGGCTATTTTGAGGTAAGGGATGTTATTTTCTTCTTAAATGATATTATTTTCTTCAATATCATTATGCCGAAATATTGGTGAACGTTTTTATCAAATTTGGAACTTTTTGTGCCGGAGTTACTATTCACGTATACGGTACTATTCACGTATACGGCACTATTCACGAATACGACACTATTCACAGAAAAAATTATTTTTTTTCTTTTCGTCCAAAATATCTATTGTGAATACTAGCTTTGATTGTATCCATGTTTTGATCATTCTTGAATTTTACACCACTATGATTATTTATGAGGTATTTTTGGACATGGATAAAACAAAGTACGAATCCTTAATCCTTAATCCTTGTCATTTTGTTTCACTGGATTCACTTCTTTAAAAATATTTTTTATCATCTTCAGTCTTAAAGGATGTATTATTGAATATCTTTGGCCTGTAGTGCAAAGATGAATGATTTCTGATGAATATCTTTGGCCCGTAGTGCAAAGATGAACAGGTGTTTAGATGAACATGACCAACAAATGAATATCCTTGGCCTGTAGTGCAAGGATGAATATATGATACAAGATGTGCATTGATTGATGTTACAGGGATAAAAATACTGTTGATGGACTGTTAAATTCATAGACATTAGTAGATTTCATCCTCTACGTAACTCTTCTATGAATTAATATTTTCCGCTGCGAATATTGATTTAAAACTTGTTGTCTATTGTATTCTATCAGATTTTTCCCTGTTGAAGACTAACGATAATTTGTTGTATATTATCTTAGTCTTAATATTCTTTACTGAGCTAGTTGAGCTCACCCTTTTCCTTTTTGTTCCATTTTCTTCTCAGGAGACGAGAATATAGCAGGTACGAGTCGGGGTATGAATTGATGGTTCTTGAGAG
The DNA here is from genome assembly GCA_020205505.1 of Panax japonicus. Lineage (NCBI taxonomy): Eukaryota > Viridiplantae > Streptophyta > Magnoliopsida > Apiales > Araliaceae > Panax > Panax japonicus. Next base: position 45,950,950 of record CM035096.1, read on the forward strand.
AGTTGTTTAGTAGTCCTCACTATTTTTGTAAAATAATATATTAATAATTGTATTGAGGACATAGTTGGGTATGTATATTGTCTAGACGACAATGTTTGTATTTAAACTCACAGTTTATGGGTTGTAAAAGTTGTAGTTGTTTCTGTACCATGTATTTGGCGACTCAAAATGGGTTGGATGGAATGGACCTATTTTGGGGGCGTCACATAATACTTTAATATTTACTATAATTAAACACTTTGTTGGAACCCCTAGTAATATTACGGAAAGAATTCATGATCAATTAAGTAATCTTACATGTCCCACTCTGAGTGATTTCAGATGGTACAAAGATGTATTTACCTCTAGAGTTATGATGAGAAATGATAGTAATAAACCATTTTGGAAAGAGAAATTCATTAATGGTTTACCTTCTTTATTTGTTCACAAAGTTAGAGAAGAATTAAGTAAAAATTTAGGATATATTGACTATGATAATTTAACATATGGTGATATTATTAGTAATATTCAAAAAACTGGATTAAAAATGTGTATTGACTTTAAATTAGCCAAACAAGCTAGTAAGGATAGAAATAAAGCCAAATACGAGTTAGGAACATTTTGTGAACAGTATGGTTTACCGCCTGTTGCTCCCTCTAGAAGAAAGCATAGACACAAAAATAAACAAATCGAGTCACATAAAAGTCATAAACGTCGCAAGAAGAGATATAATCAAGATAAAAATAATAAAAATCATAATCAAGATACTTATTACAATAAACCTAAGTCATCTAAGAAAAAATCATATAAAAAATCAAAGAAATATGACAAAAGTAAAATTGTCTGTTACAATTGTGGGCAGAAAGAACATTATAAAAGTGAATGTAAAGTTAAATAAAAATTAGCCCAATTAAATATTTCTACTGAAGATACAGAACAGTTATTAGAATTAATGAGAATTGATAATAACAGTAGTAGCAGTAATGAAGAAGCTTCTGATATCCCAGAATCTTCTAGTAATAACGCATCTAATAATGAATCTGATAGTGAAAATGAAGTCACCATATGTACTGAAAATTGTAATAAAAATTGTTGTAAAAGAATCAATATAATTACAAAAGATGAAGAAAAAAGTACTCTATTAGTTGATTTAATCAGCAAAATCACAGACCCTGAATTGAAAGTTCAGTATTTAAAACAGTTAAAAGATTTATTAACCAAAGATAAGAAAGTCACTGATAAGGTTCTTAGAGCCAAAGAAAATCCTCAGTTTACTCTGATAAGGAAATTACTTATCAGAGTTCCTTCTCTGATAAATCTTTAGCCTCAACCGCAGATTAAGCCAACTTAACCCCATTTCATCTAATGTTCTTATCTCAGTAAACTTGTAAGTTATTTTGTAATCAGTTTGAGTTATCAATAAAAACTATTTTATTTACTAATTTAATTGTGTTTGTATGCGCACTTGTTCTTCTTCTTTCATTTTTCTTCAGAGATCTCCTTTCACCCCCAAATGGTATCACGACCAAGTTGTATGTTGTTAGTAACTGTTTAGTCAGATTTTTTTAATCAAACTCTTCTTCACTTTTTAAAAGGATTCGGTGGCATACTTATACAAAAGATAACTCCAACTTCTAATGAAAAAATTGTTCGTTTCCATTCTGGCACATGGAATCCTACACAGTTAAAATACAGTACTATTAACAAAGAGATTTTATCATTATTTTTATGTATTAAAAAATTTCAGAGAGATTTATTGAACCAAAAATTCCTAATTAGAATAGATTGCAAGTCAGCAAAATTTATTTTTGAAAAAGATGTTGAAAATGTCGCCTCTATGCATTCTTTCGCTAGATGGAAAGCAATTTTAAGCATTTTTGATTTTGATATTGAATACATTAAAGGTGGTAAAAACTCCGTTCCAGATTTTCTTACCCGTGAATTTATTAACACAAGTACAATTACACCAACATGAGTGTACGAGGAGGTTCATCTTCTCGTGGTCATGGCCGCTCTGCTGGTCCAATTAATCAGTCAAAAGGAACCGTTGTTCCTCATCCAGTTACTCAAACTCATAATAAATTCCAGGTGCTTGGTACAGTCCCCAAGCCCTACTCCTCAGTTCTACCAAAAATTGGTCAAAATCTTCAAAATTTCTTATATTTTGTAAAAATCTATGTTTCTAATTACTCCACTTCTGAGTTAAGGCGCCTTGCCAATTCCATTCATTTGAGACTGGACTAGTTACTAGAAGAGTTAAACAAAGCTTCTTTTCAGTCCAGAGGAGAAAAATCTAGTCAAAATCTTGATATTATAGGTGATTGTGATCCCTACGGCACAATTCATCTCCAGGATGCTCAAGATCCATTTTCTTGAAATCCTGTAGTAATCAATCAAGGTGGGTATGATGATCAGCCGCCTTCATTGCATCAGTCAGCCAGCACTTGCTCCGGCAGCCTAATCATCAGTCAGCCAGCACCTGCTCCGGCAGCCTAGTCACCAGCAGCTTTTCCACCAAAAGTAGCAATCAGTCAGACATCTGGCCCCACAGCCGTAGTAGTCAAAAGTGACGTCTTCTTTTCCATCGAAAGCAGATTCTTTTACTTTTACTTTAGTAAAATGTTTTTTACTTGTACTTTTACTTTAGTAAAATGTTTCTTACTTTTACTTTACCTCATTATTGTAATAGTAACATTGTAAAAGTTCATTTCCTTGTTCTGTAAAAGGAATTCGAATTCATTTGGTTTAGGCAGACTTAGAAAGACTCAGAGTTCCTTTTCTGATAAATCTTTAGCCTCAACCGCTGATTAAGCCTACTTAACCCCATTTCATCTAATGTTCTTAACTCAGTAAATTTGTAAGTTATTTTGTAATCAGTTTGATTTATTAATAAAAAACTGTTTTATTTAGTAATTTACTTGTGTTTGTATGCACACTTGTTCTTCTTCTTTCATTTTTCTTCAGAGATCTCCTTCCGCCCCCAAATGGTATCAGAGCCAAGTTGTATGTTGTTAGTAACTGTTTAGTCAGATATTTTTAATCAAACTCTTCTCCACTTTTCAAAATCTTCTCCTTCCTCATTTGTTTTTAAACAAAAATCTTTTACAAAACTTAAAAAGTTTTGAAGATCTGACCAATTTTTCGATGAAAAATTTTTTCCTCCTTCTTTTTGTAAACAAATTTTTGGGGGTAAAAGGGTTATTTCCTGGATAAAAATTTTGAGGTAGAAATGTATGGGGATGGTGACTCATCAGAGAAGATGATCAACAGCACCTTCCCACACCTATAGGAGACGGACCAAGTCAAGGAAGAAGACGCCAGAGGAGTCTCCAGTCACCGACAGGTGATGTCCCACGCCATCATCTCAGCTTTTGATTTTACTTAAAGCAAAAGTCTTTTACTTTAGTAAAAATATAAAAGTAAAAGTAAAAGAATAAAACTTTTGCTTTTACTTAAGTTAAACTGAAAATTAAATTACTATTTGATTCACGTAGGAATCACTATTACATTAACTGGAGTAAAAGTAATTTACTTAAGTAAAAGTAAAACGTAAGAAACATTTTACATTTACTTTTACATGGGTAAATGTAAGAAACATTTAACTAAGTTAAAAACATTTAACTTAAGTAAAAGTAAAAGTTTTATTCTTTTACATTTATTTTAACATTTTTACTAAAGTAAAAGACTTTTGCTTTAAGTAAAAGCAAAAGCTGAGATGATGGCGTGGGCCATCACCTGTCGGTGACTGAAGACTCCTCTGGCGTCTTCTTCCTGGTTATTTCCTGGATAAAAATTTTGAGGTGGAAATGTATGGGGATGGTGACTCATCTTAGAAGATGATTAACAACACCTTTCGGAATCCACAGGAGACGGACAAGTCAACCAAGAAGACGCCAGAGGAGTCTTTAGTCACCGACAGGTGATGGCTCACGCCATCATCTCTTTTACTTTAGTAAATGTAAAATTAAAAGTAAAAGAAACTCTAAATGTTTGAGAGGGAAGATCTAAGTATTAAGGACTTCGTATTCATCTTCTAACTAAGAATTAAGGACTTCATCTTCATCTTATGTTTTACTTTTACTTTAGTAAATTACTTTTACTTCAGTTAATGTAATAGTGATTCCTGCGTTAATCAAATAGTAATTTACTTTTCAGTTTTCTATTTAAAGAAACTCAAGTGTTAGAGTTTCTTGAGGCTTAATTCAATGTAGCCTCAGAGCTTCTCTTTTTAGAAAGCTCTTCCGAGGTCCTCTCCCTTCTTTTTAGTTAGCCAGAGACGAAGCTTTCAGCTTCAATCTTCTTAGTTAAAGATGAAGATGAAGTCCTTAATACTTCGATCTTCCCTCTTAAACATTTAGTCTATGAATTAATGTAATCTCTTCCTCAAATGTTTATAAATAAAAGAAAGAGATTACTTTACCGATTCACCGGTCATCTTCTTTATCTTTTCTTTTTCTGTTTAAGTTTTTCTTTTAAAAACTTATCGTCGTTGTTATATGGTATCAGAGGCACACGGTTGGTTCTTGATGCTATCGGTGGTTTTGATTAAAAATAGTTTGATTTGTTTACTTAAATGTTTTTTCAAACTTTTATTTTTCTTGCTCCGCTTTTAATCGCCCGACCTTTGCCGTAAACCACCCAAGATCGCCTTTAGTCCCGAATAATACCGTTTGTAAGTCTCAATTGGGAGCAGTGTAAGGCTAAAGGGAATCTTTAGATCTACGGGTATGTGTTCAAGGCAAGTAAGGCTAGTGTCTAAGTGGACCTTCAAGAAATTTTTTTTTTGTTTAAACAGTTAACAAAGAAGTCTTTGTTTAGATCGATTTCACTGATAGATCAGGAACAATCGAGTGATCTTTTGTTTCAGATTTTAGTCTGATTTATTTTTAAACAAATTTTTTTTACAAAATCTTAGAAAGTTTTGAAGATCTGACCAATTTTTCGGTGAAAAATTTTCTCCTCCTTCTTTTTGTAAACAAATTTTTGGGGGTAAAAGGGTTATTTCCTGGATAAAGTTATTGAGGTGAAAATGTATGGGGATGGTGACTCATCGGAGAAGTTGATCAACAGCACCTTCCGGCACCTACAGGAGACGGACCAAGTCAAGGAAGAAGACGCTAGAGGAGTCTTCAGTCACCATCCCCATACATATATATATATATATATATAGAGAGAGAGAGAGAGAGAGAAATGAATATACACAGCTGTGTATTACACAGTAGACTATGACGACGGTTTTTTTGGGCTATAGCGGCGGTTTCATCCGTTCTCATAACTATTCTGGGATATAGCGACAGTTTACCGTCGCTATAGCCCAAAAAATCTATAGTCATAGACCTACTGTGTAATACACAGCTGTGTATATACATATAGCCTATATATATATATATATATATACCTTTGTCAAATCTCTGTCAATATTACTGTCTTGCATTTCAAAATATAAAACTATTATTGATTTTTTTAAAATTTAATTTTAGACATTTCACATTTAAAATTGATATGATATTACAACTATACAATAACTAAAAATAAATAAATTTATATCAATTTTAAATTTAAAAATGTCCAAATAAATTTTTAAAAATAAAAGTTAATCTTATATCGAAACAAATAATTATATAAAATTAACTAACAATCTCATAATAACAAAGTCTTGCATATTATGCACTTTAAAGATTTCGAGAATTAATAAATAAATGTACTAAAAAGAAAAAGAAATAAAAAAACTCATGTTGGAAGAAATACTATAAGTATTTAATATGATAAGTATTCTTTAATTTTTAGATAAACTCATTTTCAAATTTAAAATTGACATGATTTCTAACTTTTCATTAATTTTAATTATCTACAAAAGTACTACTTATTGTAATATTTATAATTGTTAATGAATTGTTTGAGTTTAAAAATATTTTAAAATAATTCTTAAAAATAAATAATAATTTTATACTTTCGAGCAAAGTATACTATAATACACATAAATTGTTTGAGAATAGTACTACAAAAAGACAAGTGAGTATATTAATTTTATCGGTCTGGCGGCTATGTATTTTTTGGGTCATGCTTTTATTTTCTTCTTAACTGATCGAGTATTGTACCAATTTAATGGGTCTGAAGGCTATATATCATTTTGGTTATGCTTTTATTTTCTTCTATAAGCTATTTTATCTTGTATTCCAAGTCCTCAAAGTCTGTTGGTCGGTCTAATAAATTAGCCACCGGGCTGACATGATGTTCCCAAAAACAAGAGTATACGCATAATCGAACTTGGACACCATACGACTTAATAATCTAGATATAGTAGTATTAAATACTTCCTCTATTCTTATATCTAGGTCGTTTTAATTTTTTTTTATATTTTTAATTATTTGTCGTTTGTGGTTATCTAGGAGAATTGATTACTCCCTCCATTCCTATATGTAGGTCGTTTTAGACTTTTTTTTATATTCCTAATTATTTGTCGTGTTTGGTTATCTAGGAGAATTGATTACTATTTTTTCCAAATTGTCCCTTATTACTCCACCTAATCTTTTGATTCATATTTATGAGATAAGTGAGGTGAAGAGTATTATAGACAATTGATACTATAATTAATGTTTTTCAATCATTTCATTAATTCTTGTGCACATGTCTAAAACGACCTATATTAAGGAATGGAGGGAGTACTATTTTTTCCTAAATTGTCCCTTATTACTCCACCTAATCTTTTGATCCATATTTATGAGATAAGTGAGGTGAAAGATATTATAGACAATTGATACTATAGTTAATGCTTTTTCAATCATTTCTTTAATTCTTGTGCACATGTCTAAAACGACCTATATTAAGGAACGGAGGGAGTACAAAATATAACAAATCTTCAAATAGTTATAAGGCAAAGCAGCGGTGAGGGACACCAAATATAATTGGGCGAGTTATCACATAAAAATAATACTCCCTGTGACGCCCCCAAAATTAGGTATACATCACCAATCTTGGGTCGTCAGATATATGGTACAGAATTCAAATACAACTTACTAATACAACTGTCGTGTACAATACGACGAAACATAAACCGTGAGTTTGAATACAAATATTGTCTACTAGAGATTATACAAACTTAAAAGGAGTCCTCATTACAATTATTATCACACTATTTCACAGAATAGTGAGAACTACTAATGCTATCCTATGGACCATCACTCTGTTTCTCGACTCGTCCCAGCTATATTCTCATTTCCTGAAAAGAACAGTGAAAGAAAGGGTGAGCTCAACTAGCCCAGTAAGAAATATTATGACTAAGATAATGCAGAATAAATTATCATTAGTCTCCAACAATGTTAAACTGATAAAATATAATAGACATCAAGTTTAACTGTAGCGAAATAGGTAATCCATTAAAAGAGTCAAGTAGAAAATAAATTCTACTATCTTTTATGATTTAAAAGGTTTTTCATCACTTTTATCGCTGGGACTCAGCTTAATAAATAATCCATATCATTGAATCACCCCTGCACTACGGCCAAGGATATTCTTTATTATCACGACCACAATTATCCATGCACTACGGGTCAAGAATATTTGTGTATTCATTAATGGTCATTATCATGCCAACAACTGTCCATCAATGCACTACGGGCCAATGAGAACTTTTACCACATCATTTGTAACATCACAGTCATGATTACACCGAATAATCCCGGGTCATAATCATACCAAGTCCATCTATGCACTACAGGCCACAGATGACTTTCAACAAAATATAAACATGAGAATGATGACAATAATATAAGAATTCAATAAAACAAGTTCAAGAATTATTTTATCCAGAAATTATTAACGTCCAAATTGTCAACATGATACTGCTTTGTAGAGTAAAATTCAAGAATGCTCAGAAGAATATTTTCATGAAAAGATACTGGATAAACGCACATATCAAGAATATTCCACTAATTTCATGGAGTATAGAAGTCAAAACTTTAACCAACTGAGTATAATAAGGAATGGAATAACAAAAGAAATCACCAGACATGTGATAGACCGCACATGCAGGTTATTCCAACAGAATAATAATTAACGGAACCAGGTCCGACGTAAAATGCACAGACAGAATATTCCAACAGAATAATAAAGAAGAAATCAGGTCCGGCGTAAAACGTACAGACAGGATATTCCAACAGAATAGTAAAGACGGAATCAGGTCCGGCGTAAATCGTACAGACAGGATATTAAAACAGAATAATAATGACGAAAAAATAGAATAATGTCACCAGGTATAGGGCAGACCGCGTATACAGGTTATTCCAACAGAATAATAAGAAATGGAATAACAACAGTTCTCTTGATGAATAAGAAAGAATAACACCCCTTACCGTAAAAGAAACTGAATATAAGAGTAGGGATGTAGCAGAATATTTTCTATAGTTTCTCTATAATTTCTCTCTCTAAAACTTCAGTGAATTCGTAAGAAATTATGAAGGAATGCGCTTCTATTTATAGAAGAATTGAAGGGGTACTGTTTAAGAAGAAAATCACGGATGAAATAATTCTCGCAGTCACAAACAGAAAAAAAAATCTTCAGACGTCTGATTTTTCAAAGTATTAATATAATAATTAATAAAATATAATATATATATATATATATATATATATATATATATATATATAAATTAGCACATGCTCGTTGAAAAAAAACACTGGGTGCACTCATTGCTACCCCTTCTGCCAACTTTGTCAAACTTATATATATATATATATATATATATATATATATATATATATATATATATATATATATATATATATACACTAATAAATAATAATACACCTTTCGCACTACCATTATCCCCCCCCCACCCCACCCCACCCCACCCCACCATTTCCCACTTGGATGCCTTATTCACACACACACACACACACACACACACACACACACACACACACACACACACACACATATATATATATATATATATATATATATATATATATATATATATATATACTTTATAACTTCCTACCGATTATTTTGAAAAATGGATAAATGGGGAGTCCATAAAATAAGCAAAACTTCATAAAAATCACCTTAACAATTTTAACAACATTTATCATCATTATTATATTTCACAATATTAATCGATCAGGTCGTTCCCAGGAAAAGAAGGGGCTTTCCAATAAGGATTTCTCCCTATTGGCGCGCAATTAGGTTGTCAAACCTCTCCTTGACAGAACTTCTAGACATCGTTAATATTGCAAATAATAATATTAATAACTTTGTCATCTCAATTATTGATTTAATAATATATAAAATATTGAAAATAATTAAATCAAATAACGTGAGATACTATGCAGCAATTACTGTAGCAATAATTGAATAAAATTGAGTGACTTTTCAAGTGAGCATCAATAATCAAAATCGTGTGCTACTGTGCAACTACGCGTATTATTGTATTTTTAACACCGGGTGTTTCAATAGTTAATGGTAAAACTTCTGCCGTTATTTTTATAAAAATATTTTTGTCATTTTCTCAATCCGACAATAATTCTGTTGTGGGGTCCATTAATGATTGCGCCATTGTACGAATATGCTCTGCTAAAACGAACATTCTCCGACCTAATCGAATATAATATAACTACTTGCATACTATGTAAAATTTATAAATATTACCCACAACTATAACATTATATCAATTTCACTCCATAATATTCAAAAATAATATTAATAGAAAATTCATCTTTATTCAAAAAGTTGGGGTTTTACAATCTCCCATTCTTATGAAATTTCGCCCTCGAAATTAGGGTACGTACCTGGTATGTCGAAGAGGTAAGGATACCTTCATTTCATTTCAGATTCTAACTCCCAAGTAATTTTCTCAACATCGTGGTTTCTCCACAAAACTTTGACTTGAGGTATAACCTTGGTGCGTGGAATATGTTTCTTCTTATCCAAGATTTGAACAGGAACCTCTTTATACGTCAAATCTTCCGCTATTTCGTCCAGTTCCAACTCAATAATGTGGTTCGGGTCTTCCACATATTTACGTAACATGGATATGTGAAAAACGTTATGAACACGAGACATACTTGGCGGTAAAGCGAGTCTATAGGTCACAGTTCCTACTCGATCAAGGATTAAAAATGGGCCGATGAATCGAGGATTGATCTTTCCTCTCTTTCCAAATCTCGTAACTCCTTTCCATGGAGCAACACGTAACAACACATGATCTCCTATATCGAATTCCACGTCCTTTCGATGAATATCAACATAACTCTTTTGTCGATCTTGTGAGATTTTTATACGTTGCCGGATCATTTGAATCTTTTTCGTAGTCATACGTACCAACTCCAGTCTCAACAACGTTGCTTCTCCCACCTCATCCCAGCATACTGGAGAACAACACTTTCTTTCATACAACGCCTCAAATGGAGCCATGCCAATACTTGCTTGATAACTGTTGTTGTAGGAAAACTCCACCAATGGTAAGAACTTATCCCAACTTCCCTTGAAGTCAAGAACACAGAGTCTTAATAAATCTTCAAGAGTTTGAATAGTCCTCTCTGACTGCCCGTCTGTCTGAGGATGATATGCCGAGCTAAATCGTAATACGTGCGCATAGCTTTTTACAAACTAACCCAAAATCTTGAAGTGAATCTTGGGTCTCGATCAGAAACTATGGATACTAGCATACCATGCAATCTTACAACCTCGTTTATGTACATACGAGCAAGACGTTCAAGTGAATAAGTTTCTCAGTATCAGTAAGAAATGAGCAGACTTGGTCAATCTATCAATAATGACCCAAATCGCATCTATGCCTTGAGAAACTTTGGGAAGACTGGTAACTAAATCCATGGTAATGTGCTCCCACTTCCATTCTGGAATTTTAAGTGGTTGCAATGGACCTTTTAGTACTTGATGCTCCGCCTTGACTCGTTGACACGTTAGACACCTTGAGATAAACAACGCTATCTCTCTCTTCATATTGCTCCACCAAAATGTATGACGAATATCATGATACATTTTGGTACTCCCATGATGGATTGCAAACGGTGTGTTATGCACCTCCATCATGATTTTATACTTTAAATCAGGGTCGTTAGGAACACAAAGTCTGGAGTTGACTCGAAGTATTCCTTCTTCATCGATTCTTGCTTCCGACATAACACCTTCTTGCACTTTCTTCCTTATACGCATCTGCTCCAGGTCTGTAGCTTGAGCAGCTTTAACTTTATCAATTAAATTCGGTTATACTTGTATATTCGCCATCATCACAAGGGTCCCTGGAGTCTTTAACTCTATCTCCATCCTTTGTAAGTCACACAAAATGGGCCTTTGCGTTGACAATACCGCATTCGCACTTGCATATGATCTTCTACTCAATGCATAAGCTACCACGTTCACTTTTCTAAGATGGTATGATCATAATCTTTCAACAGTTCAAGCCAACGTCGTTGTCGCATGTTGAGTTCCTTTTGAGTGAAAAAATATTTGAGGCTTTTATGATCCGTAAAGATCTCCACTTTCTCCCCATACAAGTAATGCCTCCAAATCTTTAGTGCTAAGACAACAGCTGCCAACTCTAGATCATGAGTAGGATAATTCTGCTCATATTCTTTGAGTTGTCGTGAGGCATAGGCTATGACTTTCCCACGTTGCATGAGAACACATCCTAACTCTTTGCCTGAAGCATCACTGTAGATGACAAATCCCTCCGAACCAAATGGTATTGTCAGAACATGTGCTTAAATGAGTCTCCTCTTGAGTTCTTGAAAACTATTCTCACATTCCTCACTCCAACCGAACTTTATATCTTTCTGAGTCAGTTGAGTTAGTGGAGTAGCAATTCGAGAAAACCCTTCTACGAATCTCCGATAATAACCAGCTAAGCTGAGAAAGCTACATACTTCGGTCACTGATTTAGGTTGCTCCCAGCTTTGAATAGCTTCAATCTTTGCTTGGGTAAACAGATATTCCATGACTTGATACCACGTGCCCAAGGAATGCTACTTCCTCAAGCCAGAACTAACATTTCTTCAACTTGGCATAAAGCTTATATTCACGAAGCTTTTGGAGTATCAGCTTCAAGTGTTGCTCATGATCTTCACGATTTTTGGAATAAATAAGGATGTCATCAATAAAGACGACCACAAAGTGATCCAAATATTCCTTGAATACTTGGTTCATCATATCCATGAAGGTAGCAGGAGCATTAGTCAATCCAAAGGACATGACTAGGAATTCATAATGCCCGTACTGAGTTTTGAAAGATGTCTTTAGAATGTCATCGGTTCTAATCTTCAATTGGTGATATCCGGAATGAAGATCAATCTTTGAAAAGAATTTGGCTCCTTGCAACTGGTCAAACAGGTCATCAATATGTGGCAATGGGTACCTATTTTTGATGGTGACATGGTTCAACTCCCGATAATCAATACAAAATCGCATACTCCCATCTTTCTTCTTCACGAATAGAACATGAGCACCCCAAGGAGAAGTACTAGGACGAATAAAGCCAATGTCTAAAAATTTCCGCAGTTGAGTCTTTACCTCCTGAAGTTCAATAGGAGCCATTCGATATGGGGCTTTAGAAATGGGTTTTGTACCGGGTTCAAGGTCGATACAAAATTCAATTTCACGCTCTGGGGGTAGGCCAGGAAGTTCTTCAGGGAATATGTCAGGAAATTCATTAACAATACAAATATTATTTAAAACTAACGTATTTTTGTTTAGATCTGTGACATGAGCTAAGAAAGCTTGACATCCATTTTTCAATAAACGAATAGCTTTATGGCTTGAAATGACAGTGATTGATTTTAATGGTTAGGTTGCTTGAATTCTCATAGTCGATTAGGAATATGAAAGCTAACAACCTTACGAAAATAATTAATTTTTGCATGATGAGTAGTTAACCAATCAATCCCTAGAATTAAATCAAATGCGGGTATTTTTAATGCAATAAGATCGATAGGTAATGTGTGGGTACCAACTTGAACCAAACAAGACTTATAAACCGTAGATGTAATGAAGGTTTCTCCCAACGGAGTTTCCACAGATAAGTCAAAGTCTAATTTCTCCAGAGTCAAATTTAATCGTTGAGCGCAAGTAGGAGAAATAAAAGAATGGGTAGAACCGGTATCAAATAAGGTATAGACTTCGCTTGAGTTTATGATAAGCTTACCCGTGATGACCTTGTTCGGATTTCTTGCTTTCTGGGAGGTCACAACAAATGCTCTCCCTTGCACCACTGACTTTGACTTTTCTGGGACGACCTTTGGTGCCTCTATCCTAGCTGAACTTGTCTTCGGTGAATGACAAAATCGGGCTAAGGTGACCTTCTCTTCCACAATTATAACAGGCTTTGGGTGGCATCGCACAGTTTGGACTGATGTGTCCATCCCATCCACATTTGAAGCATATGATAGGTGGTCGTTCTCCTTCCTTGATAACGGGTGTTGGTGCTGACAGTCTTTCATCATTGTTGAATCTCTTTTCTTGAAATGTCCATTTTTACTGTCTTGGCCATGATTACCACCGAAGTGGTTACCATTTCTGGCATGTTGATTCCCTCCACGTTTGTTGTCACCGTTTCGATGACTGATGCCACTGGTATTTTCATGCTGTTCGGCTGCTTTCTCTTGGTTGCGTTGACTTGTTATTGCGCTCCAATAACTGAGCCCTATTTATATTATCTGAGTACAAACATAATTTATGAGAAATAAGATATTGACGTATCTCCAGTTTCAAACCTCTTAAAAACATTCGCGTCATTCGCTCCTCATTATCGACCAAATGGGATGCAAATCGGGATAACTCCGCAAATTTAGCTTCGTATTGCGACACAGTCATATTGTTTTGTTCCAATTTGATAAACTCCACTTCTTTCATGTGACGAATACTCTCGGGAAAGTATTTGTCGTTGAATAGCTCTTAGAACTTCTCCCAAGACATCTTGAGTGCGTCAGGCTGGGTACGTTTTACAAATTCCCACCAGTAATCTACCTCTTAACGCAACATGAAGGTGGCGAAGGGAACCTTTTGCTCCTCGGAGCATCCCAAGACATCAAATATCTTGGTGATCTGCTTTATCCATGCTTTCCGCCTTAAGTGGTTTAGGCTCTCCAATAAACTCAGGTGGTCCCAGCTCCTTGAACTGTTTAGCGGTGACCGTCCGAGAGTTTCCAGTGTTTCCACGTACATTTTTGATAGGAACCGCTCTCGCCTGATGTTGCATGAATTACATAAAGCCTCTGAACAGTCCATCATTCATCATTTGGTCAGTGTTGTTGTTTGCATGAGGATTGTCGCCTTACTGATGCACATTATCCTGATTATTGATATGTGGAGACTCAACGGTCTCTTGTCCTCCATTTCTATTCTCAATATTCTTGGATGTCATTTTCAGATACTGTCACAAAACAAAGGTTCGTTAACATATAACATATTATCCATATACTCTTACCGACAAATTAAATACCAAATAAACTTAGGTAGGTCATACTAGCGAAGGAATTCCCCGTCTCTCCCCTCCTAGTTCTAGTCTCACATCATAGCCAGGGATCATATCCCTAAGCTTTGATACCAACTGTGAAGCCCCCAAAATTAGGTATACATCATCCATCTTGGGTCGCCAGATACATGGTACAGAATTCAATTATAACTTACTAATACAACTGTCATGTACAATATGACGAAACATAAATGTGAGTTTGAATACAAATATTGTCTACTAGATATTATTCAAACTCAAAAGGAGTCCTCATTACAATTATTATCACAATATTTCACAGAATAGTGAGGACTACTAATGTCATCCTCTGGACCATCACTCCATTCCCAGACTCGTCCCAGCTATATTCTCATTTCCTGAAGAGAACAGTGAAAGAAAGGGTGAGCTCAACTAGCACAGTAAGAAATATTATAACTAAGATAATGCAGAATAAATTATCATTAGTCTCCAACAATGTTAAACTGATAAATATTATAGACATCAAGTTTAACTTTAGCGGAACAATCAATCCATTAAAAGAGTCAAGTAGAAAATAAAATCTACTATCTTTTATAATTTAAAAGATTTTTCATCACTTTTATCGCTGGGACTCAGCTTAATAAATAATCCACATCATTGAATCACCCCTGCACTACGGCCAATGATATTCTTTAGTATCACGACCACAATTATCCATGCACTACGGGCCAAGAATATTTGTGTATTCATTAATGGTCATGATCATGCCAACAACTGTCCATCAATGCACTACGGGCCAATGAGAACTTTTACCACATCATTTGTAACATTACAGTCATGATTACACCGAATAATCCCAGGTCATAATCATACCAAGTCCATCTATGCACTACAGGCCACAGATGACTTTCAACAAAATATAAACATGAGGATGATGACAATGATATAAGAATTCAATAAAACAAGTTCAAGAATTATTTTATCTATAAATTATTAACGTCCAAATTGTCAACATGATACTGCTTTGTAGAGTAAAATTCAAGAATGCTCAGAAGAATATTTCCATGAAAAGATACTGGATGAAGCGCAAATATTAAGAATATTCCACTAATTTCATGGAGTATAGAAGTCAAAACTTTAACCAACTGAGTATAATAAGGAATGGAATAACAAAAGAAATCACCAGGCATGCGATAGACCGCACATGCAGGTTATTCCAACAGAATAATAATTAACGAAACCAGGTCCGGCGTAAAATACACAGACAAGATATTCCAACAGAATAATAAAGATGGGATCAGGTCCGGCGTAAAACGCACAGATAAGATATTCCAACAGAATAGTAAAGACGAAATCAGGTCCGGCGTAAAATGCACAGACAGGATATTCTAATAGAATAATAATGACGGAATAATAGAAGAATGTCACCGAGTATAGGGTAGACCGCGTATACAGGTTATTCCAACAGAATAATAAGAAATGGAATAACAACAGTTCTCTTCATGAATAAGTAAGAATAACACCCTTACCGTAAAAGAAACTGAATATAAGAGTAGGGATGTAGCAGAATACTTTTCTATAATTTCTCTCTCTAAAACTTCAGTGAATTCGTAAGAAATTATGAAGGAATGCGCTTCTATTTATAGAAGAATTGAAGGGGTACTGTTTAAGAAGAAAATCACGGATAAAATAATTCTCGCAGTCACAAACAGAAAAAAAAAATCTTCAGACGTTTGATTTTTCAAAGTATTAATATAATAATTAATAAAATATAATATATATATATATATATATATATATATATATATATATATATTAAAAACACACTTGCACCCACCCACATGGCGCACACACACACACACACACATACACACACACACACGCACACACACACACACACACACACACACACACATATATATATATATATATATATACTTTATAACTTTCTACCGATTATTTTGAAAATTGGATAAATGGGGGGTTCATAAAATAAATAAAACTTCATAAAAATTACCTTAATAATTTTAACAACATTTATCATTATTATTATAATTCACAATATTAATCGACCAGGTCATTCTCAGGAAAGAGAGAGCTTTCCAATAAGGATTTATCCCTATTGGCGTGCAATTAGATGACCAAACCTCTCATTGACAGAACTTCTAGACATCGTTAATATTGCAAATAATAATATTAATAACTTTGTCATCTCAATTATTGATTTAATAATATATAAAATATTGACAATAATTGAATCAAATAACGTGAGATACTATGCAGCAATTACTGTAGCAATAATTGAATAAAATTGAGTGACTTCACACGTAAGTATCAATAATCAAAATCGTGTGCTACTGTGCAACTACGCGTATTACTGTATTTTTAACACCGGGTGTTTCAACAGTTAACGGTAAAACTTCTGTCGTTATTTTCATAAAAATATTTTTGTCGTTTTCTCAATCCGACAATAATTCTGTTGTGGGGTCCACCAATGATTGCGCCGTTGTACGAATATTCTCCGATCAATCGAATATAATATAACAACTTGCATACTATGCAAAATTTATAAATATACCCACAACTATAACATTATATCAATTTCACTCCATAATATTCAAAAATAATATTTATAGAAAATTCATCTTTATTCTAAAAGTTGGGGTTTTACACTTCCCTCCGTCCCTATTTAAATGACGTTTTAGAGATGAGCACAAGAATTAAGATAATGATTGAAAAACATTAAATATAGTACTCAATTGTCTATAATACCCTTAAATTATTAATTTATCACAGCACAAGAGTTTAAAAGTACCAAAAAAATAGGTAGAGTAATGAGGGATAATTTTAGAAAAATTATCATTAATTCTCCTAGATTTGAACAAACGTCAATTAATTAGGGACAAATAAAAAATTCTAAAATGTCATTTAAATAGGGACGGAGGGAGTATTATTTTGTGTTATTGAATACAAAAAAATTACAAACGATAGGGTAGCCAAGGGCAATGTGTAATTGGGTTTCAAGATTTATTAGCAATTCGGTTTTGAATTTTACTAATGTATTGAGTCTTATGGGTTTGAACTCATGTTATAGTTGTTCGGGTTTTCTAGTTATTAAAAAATATTGCTTGGTATATGGATTATTGTGTGAAACATCTTATAAATAAATTAGACAAACATGAATAGACAAATTGGTGAATCTCAGTATATCAGTATATCACGTATTCTCATTTTTCTATTCTTCATATAATATATGTGTGAATAGTTTTTCAGTGGAATTATTTTGCCAAAGATTTGAGGGAAAAAAGGAATATTATTAGAGTAGATGGCGACTATGTGGATCATATCGCCGTCTGGCAATAATACAATCTTTAATCAACTTCGCTACGTCTGTTGGAGGATTGTAGTACAAAATATTCAAGAAATTGATGCTCAATAATGTGATGCACTTGCAAGGCGAGGGTGTTTATTTTTCTAAAATTATTTCATTAACATTGACTAGCATGCATGCACTTGCAAGGCGAGGGTGTTTATTTTTCCTAAATTATTTCATTAACATTGACTAGCATGCATGCACTTGCAAGGCGAGGGTGTTTATTTTTCCTTATTTGATTATTTATTTTAATAAAAAGTTATAGTACATTATATTTAAAATTAACTAACAATTTATAATTTTAAGATCCCAACTTTTATGAATAAAAATGAATTTTCTATAAATATCATTTTTGATTATTATGGAATAAATCTGATATAATGTTATAATTGTGGGTAATATTTATAAATTTTGCAAAGTACGCAAGTTGTTATATAATATTCGATTGGTCGGGTATTATTCGTTTTAACAAGGAATAATCGTACAACGACACAATCATTGGTGGACCCCACAACGGAATTATTGTCGGATTGAGAAAACGACAAAAATACTTTATAAAAATAACGGCGGAAGTTTTACAGTTAATACTGTTGAACTACTCGGTAGTAAAAATACAGTAATACGCGTGGTTTCATAGTAGCACACGGTATTGATTATTGATGCTTATGTAAGAAGTCACTCAGTTTTGTTTAATTATTACCACAGTAATTATTGCATAGTATCTCACATTATTTGATTCAATTATTGTCGATATTTTTATATTATTAAATCAATAATTGAGACAACAATGTTATTAATATTATTATTTACAATATTAACGATGTCTAGAAGTTCTGTCAAGGAGAGGTTTGGTCACCTAATTGCGCGCCAATGGGGAGAAATCCTTATTGGAAAACCCCCTCTTTCCTGGGAACGACTTGGTCGATTAATATTGTGAATTATAATAATGATGATAAATATTGTTAAAAATATTGAGGAGATTTTTATGAAGTATTTATGGACCCCCCCCCCCATTTACCCATTTTTCAGAATAACCGATAGAAAGTTATTCATTATATATATATATATACTTTCGGTGGTTTGATTGATTGGGGCGAGGCGAGGCGGGGCGGGGCGGGGCGGGGCGGGGCGGGGCGGGGCGGGGCGGGGCGGGGGGGGGGGGGAATAAGCTTAGCAGGATGATTTCAAGTATAATGATTATATATATATTAATGTTGTGAAAGTGGAAGGGGTGGTACAATTATTATTATTATTATATATATTTATATGTCTTGGTTTGGATGATTGGCAGGGAGAGTCACGGGGTTTATAACCCGTGACTAATGTCATATATATATATATATATATATTATATTTTATTTAAAAGATTTTGCTTTATATATAGATCGTCCGATTAAAAGTAAATCAATCTGGATCGTTCAGAAATTAGTTACTATGCAGTCCATTCTTCTATAAATAGAAGCTCATTCCTTCATTATTTCTTACAAATTCACTGAAACTCTAGAGAGAGAAATTATAGAGAAGAAATAGAAAAGTATTCTGCTCATTCCCTACTCTTATATTCAGTTTCTTTTACGGTAAGTGGTACTATTTCTTTTGCATTCATGAAGAGAACTTCTGTTATTCCATTCTTTATTATTATGCTGGAATAACCAGTATACGTGGACTACCCTATACTTGGTGATATTCTTCTAATATTTCGTCATTATTATTATTCTATTGGAATATCATGTCTGTGCATTTACGCCGGACCAGGTTCCATCTTTATTATTATTCTGTTGGAATATCTTGTCGGTGCGTTTACGCCGGACCTGGTTCCATCTTTATTATTATTCTGTTGGAATATCCTATCTGTGCATTTACGCCGGACTTGGTTCCATCTTTATTATTATTCTGTTGGAACATCTTGTCGGTGCGAATTTCGCCTGACCTGATTCCGTTACTTATTAATCTGTTAGAATAACATGTCTATGCGAAGTACCGCATGCATGGTGATTTCTTTTGTTATTCCATTCGTTATTATATTTAGTTGGTTAAAGTTTTGACTTCTATACTCCATGAAATTAGTGGAATATCCTTGATATTTGCGCTTCATCCAGTATCTTTTCATGGAAATATTCTTCTGAGCATTCTTGAATTTTACTCTACAAAACAGTATCATGTTGACAATTTGGACGTTATTGATTTATGGATAAATTAATTCTTGAACTTGTTTTTATTGAATTCTTATATCATTGTCATCATCCTCATGTTTATATTATGTTGAAAGTCATCTGTGGCCTGTAGTGCATAGATGGACTTGGTATGATTATGATCAGGGATTATTCGGTGTAATCATTACCGTAATGTTACAAATGATGTGGAAAAAGTTCTCATTGGCCCGTAGTGCATTGATGGATAGTTGTTGGCATAATCATGACCATTAATGAATAGACAAATATTCTTGGCCCGTAGTGCATGGATAATTGTGGTCGTGATACTAAAAAATATCATTGGTCGTAGTGCAGGGGTGATTCGATGATGTAGATTATTTATTAAGCTGAGTCCCAGCAATAAAAGTCATGAAATTGTGAAGTTATCTCGGTTTACATCCCATTTAGTCGATAATGAGGAGCGAATGACGCGAATGTTTTTAAGAGGTTTGAAGCCGAAGATACGCCAATATCTTGTTTCTCATAAACTGTGTTTGTATTCAGATGTTGTAAATAGGGCTCAGTTAGTGGAGCGTGATAACGAGTCAACGCAACCAAAAGAGAGCAGCCGGCAAAATGATAATACCGGTGATAACAGTCATCAAAGCGGTGACAATAAGCATAGAGGGAATCAACATGCTAGAAATGGTAACCACTTCAGTGGTAATCATGGTCAAAATAATAAGAATGGACATTTCAAGAAGAGGAGATTCAATAATGATGGAAAGACGTTAGCACCAGCACCCGTTGTTAAGGAAGGAGAACGACCACCTATCATATGCTTCAAATGCGGAGGGGAGGGACACATCAGTCCAAACTGCGCGATGCCGTCCAAAGCATGTTATAATTGTGGAAGAGAATGTCACTTAGCCCGATTTTTTCGTTCACCGAAGACAAGTTCAACTAGGATGGAGGCACCAAAGGCCGTCCCAGAAAAGTCAAAGCCGGTAGTTTAAGAGAGAACATTTTTTTTCGTGACAAGGAACTTGAATAAAATTATCACGGGTATGTTAGTCAGAAACTATTGTGAAGTCTATACCTTGTTAGATACCGGTTCTACTCTCTCTTTTATTTCACCTAGTTGTGTTCAATGTTTGAAGTTAACTCCGGAAAAGTTAGACTTTGATATATCTGTTTAAACTTAGTTGGGAGAAACCTTCGTTACCTCCATTATTTATAAATCTTGTTCAAATCAACATTTTTACGTTACGTGTCGATCTTGTCTCTTTGAAAATACTTGCCTTTGATGCAATTTTAGGAATCGATTGGTTAACTACTTATCATGATTTTCGTAAGGTTGTTAGCTTTCATATTTCTAACCAATCTGTTATGCGAATTCAAGCAACCAAACCACTAAAGTCAATCATTGTCATATCAAGCCATAAATAAAGAGCCCCAGTCCTTTCGTTGTTGACTTCCTTGTGTGGAATGCACCAAAGCTAGACTTTCTGTAGGCGACGCTGTGAATGAAGATGACAAGTTGATAGGTATCAATGTGACGTGTTACCCAAGTCTTGGATGAGAGTCACAGTTTTGAATGATATTTCTATTTTTCTTATGTATTCTTGAAGACTTCTTAGCCTAACCCTAGAGCTCTTGGATGAGAGTCACAGTTTTGAATGATATTTCTATTTTTCTTATGTATTCTTGAAGACTTCTTAGCCTAACCCTAGAGCGTGAAATCAAATTTTGTATTGACCCCAGTACAAAACCCATTTCTAAAACCCTCAAATATTTTTTCAACTAAAATGAACGTAACATATGCAAAAGACGTTGGCTCGAGCTGTTGAAGATTACGATCGTACCATTCAATACCATCGTGGGAAAGCAAACGTGGTAGCTGACGCGTTGAGTAGAAGATCATATGCGTTTATGAGTGCGATATTGTTAACACAAAGGCCCATTTTGTACGACTTACAAATGATGAAGATAGTGTTAAAGACTCTAGGAACCCACGCGAAGATAACGAATATACGATTAGAATAGACTTTAATCGGTAAAGTTAAATCTGCTCAAGCTACACACCCAGAGCTGATGAATGAAGAAGGTTCAAGAGGGCGTTATTCTATAAGCAGGGATCGACGAAGAGAGGAAATCTCAACCCTCGATTTAATTGGCCCATTTAAAATTCTCGATCGAGTAAGAACTGTGACCTATAGACTCATTTTACCGCCAAGTATGTCGCGTGTTCTGAACGTTTTTAACGTATCGATGTTACGCAAATATGTGGACGACCTGAACCATATTATTAAATTAGAACTAGACGATATAGCAGAAGATTTAACGTATGAGGAGATACGTGTTAAAATCTTGGATAAGAAGGATCGTATTCAACACTCAAAGGTTATACCTCAAGAGTTAGAATCTGAAATGAAGTCAAGGTATCATCACATCTTTGGCATATCAAGTGCGTACGTAAATTTCGAGGGTGAAATTTTATAAGGAGGGGAGATTGTGAAACCCCAGATTTTATGAATAAAGATTTAAATTTCTCGAAATATTTTTTTGAATATTATGGTATGGATTTGATATAATGTTATAGTTATGGGTAGTATTTATAAATTTTTCAAAGTATGCAAGTTGTTATAAAATATTCGATTGGTCGGGGAATATTCTTTTTATCGAGGAATATTCGTACGACTGCACAATCATTGGTAGACTCCACAATAGAAGTATTGTCGTAGTTAGAAAATGACAGAATTATCTTTTTATAAAAATAACGGCGGAAGTGTTACCTTTAAAACTGTTGAACTACTCGATAGTAAAAGTACAGTAATACGCGTGGTTGCATAGTAGCACACGGTATTGATTATTGATGCTTACGTGAGAAGTCACTCAGTTATACTCAATTATTACTATAGTAATTGCTGCATCATATCTCTCATATTATTGATTCAATTATTGTCACAGTATTATCTGCATAATATGTTATATTATTAAATCAATAATTGAGACGACAAAGTTATTCATATTATTATTTGCAATATTGACAATGTCTAGAAGTTCTGTCAAGGAGAGGTTTGGTTACCTAATTGCGCGCCAATAAGGAGAAATCCTTATCAGAAAGCCCCCTCTTTCCTGGGAACGACCTGATTGTTAAATATTGTGAGTTATAATATTAATGATGAATGTTATTAAAATTGAAGTTGTGTTCGGAGTTGAATTTGGAGATGCGGACGTGATATTTGAGTCCGGAATGATGAAATTTGTAAAAATAGTCTATAAACACAATATTTTCTAGGATTCACTATTTGGTCAAAAAGTCAACAGTTGACTTTTTTGAGAAAAGTCAAACTTTAAAATTTCAAAATTTATATTGTTGATAAAAATAGTTTCATTATGTTGGAATTGTTTGTGTTAGTGAAAATCGACATCTATTCCGATGATAATTGATGTCTGGGAGTTATATTGATAAATCGGATAATTTATCGGATAAATGAGCAATTAATTGCTACTAATTCACATGCTTATATAATTATTTGTTCACATGTGTGTACTATTGAATCACATTATTTACTATTAGGGGAGTTGGTGCAAGATTGATAATACTTGCATGACTAAGTTAAAAATGGAGGTATAGATGGAAGAACTATACTGTAATTGTTTTTATCACATGATTAGAACTTGTTGAGTCACATGATTTACTATTGATTCATATTATTTACTATTAGGAGAGTTGGTGCAAGATTGATAATACTTGCAGGACTAAATTAAAAATGAAAGAAAAGTTAGAAGTATTGTATTGTAATTTTTCGAGCACCAAAACTGTGCAATTATCGAAACTATATTTTCCTATAAATAGAAGCCCATTCTTCCTTCATTTCTCACCAATTCAAAAAAGATTTAGAGCGATTATTATAGAGAGAAATTATAAAAAGAAGAAGAGAGGTCTGCTACCTCACTATTTCAGTATCCAGTTTTTCTAAGGTAGGGAGTATTATTTCTTTCTTATCCATGAAGAAAACTTCTGTTATTCCATTCTTTATTATTCTGTTGGAATAACCTGTATACGCGGGCTACCCTATACTTGGTGAAATTCTTCTGTTGTTCCATTCTTTATCATTCTGTTAGAACATCCTGTCTGTGCGTTCTACGCCGGACCTGGTTCCGTCTTTATTATTCTGTTGGAATATCCCGTCTGTGCGTTTTACGCCAGACCTGATTCTGTCTTTATTATTCTGTTGGAATATCCTGTCTGTGCGTTTTACGCCGAACCTGATTCCGTCTTTATTATTTTGTTGGAATATCTTGTCTGTTCGTTTTACGCCGGACCTGATTCCGTTATTTATTATCATGTTGGAATAACCTGCATGTGCGGTCTATCGCATGCCTGGTGATTTCTTTTGTTATTCCATTCCTTATTATACTCAGTTGGTTAAAGTTTTGACTTCTATACTCCATGAAATTAGTGGAATATCCTTTATATTTGTGCTTCATCCAGTATCTTTTCATGGAAATATTCTTGAGCATTCTTGAATTTTACTCTACAAAGCAGTATCACGTTGACAATTTGGACGTTATTAGTTCCTAGATAAAATAATTTTTGAACTTATTTTATTGAATTCTTATATCATTGTCATCATCCTCATGTTTATATTTTGTTGAAAGTCATATGTGGCCTATAGTGCATAGATGGACTTGGTATGATTATGACCAGGGATTATTCGGTGTAATCATGACCGTAATATTATAAATGATGTGGTAAGAGTCCTCATTGGCCCGTAGTGCATTGATGGACAGTTGTTGGCATGATCATGACCATTAATGAATACACAAATATTCTTGGCCCGTAGTGCATGGATAATTGTGGTCGTGATACTAAAGAATATCCTTGGTCGTAGTGTAGGGGTGATTCGATGATGTGGATTATTTATTAAGTTGAGTCCCAGCAATAAAAGTGATGAAAAACCTTTTAAATCATAAAAGATAGTAGATTTTATTCTCTACTTGACTCTTTTAATGGATTGCTTGTTCCGCTGTAGTTAAACTTGATGGTTGTTATATTATATCAGTTTAACACTGTTGAAGGCTAACGATAATATATTCTGCATTATCTTAGTCATAATATTTCCTACTGGGCTAGTTGAGCTCACCCTTTTACTTTCATAGTTCTCTTCAGGAAATGAGAACGTAGCAGGGACTAGTCGGGGAACGGAGTGACGGACCAGATTATAGCATTAGTAGTCCTCACTATTCAGTGAAATAGTGGGAAAATAAATGTAATAATATTGAATTTGAGTTTGTATATTGTCTAGACGACAATATTTGTATTAAAACTCCAGCTTATGTTTTGTCGTACTTTGCACGACAGTTGTATAATTAAGTTATATTTTTATTCTGTACCATGTATTTGGCTACTCAGAATAGGTGATGTATACCTGTTTTGGGGGCGTCAGATAATCAGTACCTTGACCGACAGTGATATGATTTATTTAATTATGTGAAGAACTTAATTAGTTTTTAGATGTAAATCTGACGTGTTTATGAACGAAGGAATATTTGAATGTTTTAAATCATGTGGATTATTTATTCCAGGATAGTTGATGTAAATAGCAGTTATGCTATCGTTTAATGTTAAAACTTTTGATTTGAATGAAAATATATCAAGTTGTTGAAATGATGTGTTAAATGAGTATATTAAATTGTTAAGTAATATATTGACTATTTAGAGAAATAAATAAAGTTCTAATAAGCGTTTATTTAACAGAAAAATGCCGCCAAGGAGAAGACAACAACGTCTACTGGCTCAGGAAGAGTCAACCAATAATAACAATAATGCCAACGCTAATTCCGTGCAGCAGTTGGTTAACTTACTGACTGGAGCCATGACTAATCAACTGCAAGCTCCACCAAACACAACAGTTTAAAGACTTCAAGGTGGTGGGACCACCAGAGTTCAATGGTTCCATGAACCCAATCGAGGCTCAAACTTGGGTGATGGAAATGGAGAAGGTTTTCAACGTTGATAGGGTTAGAGAAGACCAAAAGACCAGTTTTTTCAACGTTTATGATGAAGTCTGAGGCTAGCTACTGGTGGAAAGCAAACAAAGTGCGAGGAGGTGAAGGTGTAATTACGTGGGAAAGATTTAAAGAGATGTTTTTCGAAATGTATTTCCCAACTAGTTCGCAGAATCAGATGGAGGTTCAATTTCTGGAACTGAAGTAGGGAAACATGAGTGTAACTGACTACGCGGCTAAATTCAACGAGTTGGCAAGGTTTGCCTCGTACCAAGTACACACTGACGAGAGAAAAGCCAGAAGATTCAAACAAGGACTAAAGCCTTGGGTGTACAACAAGGTATCAATGTTTCAGATAAACACATTTGCCGGAGTTTTGGAAAAGGCCATCCTCGCTGGAGGTGGAAGCGATGCGGTGACCAAGTACAATCAAGATCAGAAGAAGAAGAAGAGTGAAGGTGAAATTAATAACAAGGCCAGTGGAAGTGGCACATGAGGTGGAAATTTCAATCAGAAGAAAAGGTGGAACGACAGCTCATCATCGGGAAATCAGCAGGGGAGTCAGAAGAAAAAAATCAAAGCATGCCCGACTTGCGGGAAAGCACATTTGGGAGTTTGTATGAATGGAAAAAGAGTGTGCTACAATTGTGGTCAGGAAGGCCACATAGCACCAAACTGTCCAAACCCAAAGAAGGGTGCTTGTTTTACTTGTGGTTCGAAGGACCATCTGGCAAGGGACTGTCCCAAGAAGGGATCGGGAGGGTCAGGATCAGGAGGAAACCGGGGAAACAATAGTGGAAATACCTTAACCATCACCGGACCTACCACAACAAACCGACCGACCGCCCGGACTTTCAACATGATGGTAAAAGATGCAAGTTCAATCCCGTGATGTGGTGTCAGGTATCATTCCGATCAATAAAATTAATGCTTATGTTTAATTTGATTCGGGTGCTACTTGTTCCTTTATATCCGATGATTTTGCCAAGAATTTATGTTTGCCTAAGAATGAATTGGATTACCCCATGAACATAGAAATTACGAATAGAGAAATAATCCCTGTTAAGTACGTACATAAGAATTGTAGAGTGGATATTAAGGGTAATATCATGAATGTAGATCTTATCCCTATTCGACTTGGGGAGTTTGATGTTATTTTGGGAATGGACTGGTTATTTAATTTCGGGGCTGTAATTGATTGCCAAAAGAAGCGTATTAACCTTATGACTCCGTCAAAGGTTGTATTTTATGGTAGCAAGTCGCCTAGAAAAGCAAGTTATCTGACAATGAAGCAAGCCAGGAAGTTGTTTAGACAAGGCTATGTACGATACTTAGCTTACATAGTTGATAGTCGAAAAGAGAATCTGAAGATAGAAGAAATACCGATTGTGAGGGACTTCGTCGACGTATTTCCAGATAATTTGCTAGGACTTCCACTAGATAGAGAGGTAGATTTTGTGATCGATTTGGCACCCGGAACCGCTCCATTATCGAAGGCACCATACCGAATGGCACCAGTAGAGATGAAAGAATTAATGGTATAACTTCAAGAATTGTTGGACAAGAAGTAAATTCAACCGATCGTATCGCCGTGGGGAGCGCCGACGTTGTTTGTGAAGAAGAAGGATGGATCGATGCGGCTCTGTATTGACTACAGAGAACTGAATAAGGTCACGATTAAGAACAGATATCCATTACCGAGGATCGATGACCTGTTTGATTAATTGAAGGGAGCGAGATACTTTTCCAAGATAGACTTGAGAAGACGATTATCATCAACTGAAGGTGAGGCCAGAGGATGTATCGAAGACAACGTTCAGAACGCGATATGGTCATTACGAATTTTTAGTAATGTCGTTTGGTCTTACGAATGCTCCTGCAGCATTTATGGGACTAATGAATGGTGTGTTCAAGCCGTTTTTGGACAAGTTCGTAGTGGTATTTGTAGACGATATTTTGGTATATTCGAAAACCAAGCAAGAACACGAAGAGCATTTGAGATTAACATTGGAAGTATTGAGAAGGGAAAAGTTGTATGCCAAGTTTTTGAAATGCGAATTTCGGATTGAAAGAGTGCAATTTCTTGGGCACGTGATCGATAAAAATAGAATTTTGGGTAGATCTATCCAAAGTTAAAGAAGTGATTAACTGGGATCAGCCGAGAACGCCGTCGGAAGTAAGAAGTTTTCTCGGATTGGCGGGATATTATAGAAGGTTCATACAAGACTTTTCCAAGATCGCAACTCCATTAACAAATTTAACTCGTAAAGATGTGAAATTTGTTTGGACGGATAAGTGTGAGGAAAGTTTTCAAGAATTGAAGAAGAAGTTGAGTACGGCCCCTGTGTTATCTCTTCCGGATGATACAGGAAATTTTGTGGTTTATAGTGATGCGTCGCATAAAGGACTTAGATGTGTGATGGTGCAAAACTGACAAGGTCATTGCGTACAGCATCACGATAATTGAAGGATTACGAGAAGGGATATCCGACCCATGACTTAGAGTTAGCTGCAGTTGTTTTTGCTTTGAAAATTTGGAGGCACTACCTCTACTGGGGAGAAGTGTGAAATATATATGGACCATAAGAGTCTGAAATATATTTTACACAGAAAGATTTGAATATGCGTCAAAGAAGGTGGTTGTAGTTAATTAAGGACTACGACTGTGAGATTTTATACCATCCGGGTAAGGCAAATGTGGTTGCCGACGCCTTAAGTAGAAAGGGTCGGGAGAAGTTGATGTTGTTGACTGCTCAGGACGAGCTAATTGCAGAAATGGAGAAACTGGAATTGGAAGTGAAGTATCATATGGAGATTGATGAGAAAATATTTTAGATGCAATCTGGTACAAACCTACTAGATAAAGTTAAGGAGGCTCAGCTTCAGGACGAAGAATGTAAAAAGGTGACAAAGAAGATATCTGAAGGAACTGAACTGAGATTTAAGTTGGATAAAGAAGGAATACTGAGATTTGAGAGTAGAATTTGGGTACCGCTAGTACAAGAGATTAATGAAGAAATTTTGAGTGAGGCTCATAGTTCACGATATTCGATTCACCCTGGTAGTACCAAGATGTACCAAGATCTTAAACAACATTTCTGGTGGCCAAATTTGAAGCGTGATGTTGTAGAATGTGTTGCCAAGTGTCTGAATTGTCAAAAAGTGAAAGCGGAACATCAGAGACCGAGTGGATTGCTACAACCGTTAGAGATCCCAGAGTGGAAATGGGAACATATTACAATGGACTTCGTGGTTGGCCTTCCGACGACTCAGAAAGGCTATGACGCAGTATGGGTTATCGTTGACCGACTGACAAAATCTGTACACTTCCTTCTGATCAAAATAAGATTAAACTTAGATCAGTTGGCGAGGCTATACGTAAAAGAGATTGTTTCGAGGCACGAAGTTCCGGTATCAATTATTTCAGATAGGGATCCGTGCTTCACATCAAATTTCTGGAAACGTCTTCAGGAATGCATGGGTACGCAATAGCGAATGAGTACAACTTACCACCCTCAAACAGACGGACAGAGTGAGAGAACGATTCAGACATTAGAAGATATTCTAAGAGCCTGTGTGATGGACTTTAAAGGAAATTGGGATGATCACCTACCGTTAGTAGAGTTCGGTTACAACAACAGTTACCACACTAGTATTGGCATGTCGCCTTACGAAGCGTTATACGGCAGAAAGTGTAGAACTCCGCTTTACTGGGATGAAGTTGGTGAAAGACAATTGCTAGGGCTAGAATTTGTACAGCAGACGACAGAAATAGTCAAAGTGATTTGAGCACGACTAGTAGCTGCTCAAGATCAACAGAAGAAATACGCTGATCCACATCATAAAAATATCGAGTTTGAATCAGTTAGTTATGTTTTCTTGAAGGTCTCTCCCTGGAAGGGGAAGATCAGGTTCGGAAAGAAAAGGAAATTGAGCCCAAGATTCATTGGACCCTTTGAACTGAGAAGAATCGGAGAAGTTGCGTACGAGGTAGCCTTACCTCCAGCACTCGAGAATGTTCACAACGTCTTCCATATTTCTGTATTACGACCATACAAAGCCGATTACAAGCATGTAATTGAATACGAACCCCTATTTTTGAGAAAGACTTATCTTAAGAAGAAATTCCCGTTCAAATTGTCGACTGAAAAGAACAAGTTCTCAGAAATAAAGTTATACCTTCTGTTAGGTAATTTGGAGGAACCACAACGCTGAAGAAGCTATGTGGGAACTCGAAGAGAATATGATGAAGAATTATCCCTCATTTATTTATATAATTATGTATAAGCGATTCTGGGGACAGAATCTTTGTAAGGGGGAAGAATGTAACGGGTCGAATTTATTGAGTCGTGATTCTGAGGGACAGAATCCTTTTAAGGGGAGGAAAGATGTGACGAACGAGATTTTTGTAAATTAATTTTAATATTTATTGAATTAAATAAATATTTTTTCGATGATTTAATTATTAGATTTAATAATTAGTTGATGCAAGTTGGGGTAGATTAATTTAATTATATGTATTACATTTATTAAATTAATGTAGAGAATAATTATTATTCAAGTATGTCATTATGTGAGCTTATTATATTAAATAAAATATTTAATAAGCATAATGTTATTTTAATTAATTTAATTATTAATTAGAGAGTTAATAATTTGACATTATTTATTAATGAGAAATTAATTATATGACTATGTGAAATTATGAGAACTTATTATATTTTATTTATATTAAATAAGATATATTAATTATTATGCAAGTGGGTGTGACATGATTTAAACTATAGTATAAGAGGTTTATTAAATTAAATGACTTTTGGAATCTATTCTAGCTAGGCAAACGGAGCCCTAATGGGAGTTAGGAGCAGTTAACCCATGATGGGTAACTGATCTCCATAATGCGCGTCAGTTTTCTCCTTTATTATCATACGTCTTTTCTTTTCTTCATTTGTTAAGTCTGGCATAACATCACAGAGAGAGATTTAGAAATTTTTGAAGGAGAAGTGTAAGTTGTATGAATTAAAGGATTAATTGAGAGGGTTTTCATTCTACTCATTCATACTCTGGGTAATTTTCTCCAAACCCAAATCCTTATTTCACGTCTTTTTAAGTTTTCATGATTATGACTTTCATATATTCTGTAAGTCTTATGAATTGGGAGATGATGATTTTTATAGGAATATGTGTAATAATTCGAGGAGTATAACATGGTTATTATGTAGACCATATCATCAGTATCATAAAACATGTCGTTATACGATTACTTGTTATATCAAAATTACAGAGTATGGGTTTTGGCCTTATGGCCTTATAAGTGGTATTTAATACGTTGATCATATATTATCCCTAAATTTTACACTCGTATATTATTATACATATTGATACGAAGAGACCAAACTTTAAACGAACGGATTCAGTGTTATAACGAATTCGTAGTATCAATTTTCATGTTTTATTTTCAAAACCTTTAAGAGCATCAAAGTCAGTGAAATTATAGATTTTTAACTCTGTGATTATGTGTTTTAATGGGTTAAAATCATTCTATAAATGTTGGGTTATGTTTATGCATGAATTATAACATGTGGGTATGATTAATTTCGTGTAGTAGTAATTTAATTGGAGTTTTTGGGCTGTGTTCTGCAATTTTCAGCGAATTGCAGAACAGTTTCTGGCTCGCCGCACAGCGGTGCCAGTCCAACACCTTAAGGCTCGCGCTGCAGCTCCACCGAGCCTGCAGCGCCAGATGTCCAGCCGCAGCGCCACTGGCGCCGCAGCGCGAAGACTTAGTACAAAAGTGGCGCCGCAGCGCCACTCTGCAGAATGTCCAGAAATGAAATATTTTTAATATTCAAGTCTAGCAACGTGATAGCAACTTGATTTAATGAACATAAAACTATGTTATAAGTATAATGAGATGTTAAAATAGATACTTAACTTATAAATAACATAATTACATGTGGATCGAATTATTAAATACATAATTAGCTTGTTATTCATGATGTGTAAATTATGTGACAAAGTGGTAAATTAACTAAGTATAGTTAATAATCAAGTAGACAAAGAGAATGAGTTTATGATGATTAGTTAAGTTATAATTATCTGGTATTGTGAATGTGAATGGTATGTAGGATTTAAATCAAAGAACGTGCTTAGTTAAAGTGTAATCTACGCACGAGGCAAGTTTCCCTAACCCTACTTGTCATTATTATTCAAGTTTATTATTTACTTCGAGTAAATTATCATTACTATTATTCAAGTCGAATTATTATATTAAAGATTGATTATCTTTTCAAAGCATGATTCAGTTATACAATAATTGTTCTATTGTATACTTCTTGAGATTATTATTCAAATTGAATATCATTATTGTTGAACCTTATTAGACTAGCGAACCCTTATTGATTCAACTAGTCCTTAGTTGATGAACGTTCTAAATTTTAGAACCCTTATTGATTTATCCAAACCAAACTTCCTTTGGTGCAGACTCGAATGTCAATTTGAGATGAAAAACCCTACAAAGGGATTTACTTATGCGTTAGCGTTAAGATATTGTGCACAGTATGGTACTAAGGGCTGATCCCCATAAGTACGAGTAGAAAGGTCCATAGTCTTATGACTATTAAAGGTTTCAAGTATAACCCTTGATAACCTAAGACATAGTTCAAGGTCTTATGACCCTCAGAATTCTTTTGATTCTTGCTATTCATTCTTGATTCAAAAGTTGAGCTTTTATTCAGATGTCTTTGATTTATTCGCATGTTATTATACTGTTATTTCATTATTATACTTGTGGACAATAGTGCTCACTCTTGCTTAATAATAACATTACAGTTAAGAACGAAAGAACTGATGAATCTTCCACTAGTAAAGGCAAGGGCAAAGTTAACAAGTGATGAAGACTTGTTATTTTTATTAGATGATGTATTTATGCTTAAGACTTGAATTAATGATGTTGTTTAAGACTTATTTGTTTATGATTCTGCACAGATGTTTAAGGTTAGCTTAACCTGGGATTGTATTATTATTATTCAGATTTTGTAACCCTTAAGGGGAAGATTTTTATTCTATCTTTGCATGGTTTGTATTTATTATGGATAGATAGATAAATGATATTTGTACAGTGAACACCAAATTCCGTGGAATTGAAGTACCCGGATTTGGGGGTGTCACACCCTCTTTCCTGGGAACGACCTTGGTCGATTAATATTGTGAATTATAATAATGATGATGAAGTTTTATTTTATTAGTATTATTAATGTAATAAAATAGAAAAGCTTTTTATATAAAACAGAATACTTTTATAAAGTTATTCGTTTTATTAGGCTAATAGTAAAATCTTTTTATATAAAACAGAATACTTTTATAAAGTTATCTGTTTTATTAGACAATAATTAGAATATATTATATTTTATTATGTATAGTGTTTGCATAGTACCTGCATAGTGTTTGCATAGTAAAATCTTTTTATATAAAATAGAAAACTTTTATAAAGTTATTCGTATTATTAGATTATAAATAGAATATATTATATTTTATTTTAAACCAATCAGGACCGTCCGTTTAAAGTAATCAATCTGGACCGTTCATGAATTAGTTACTATGCAGTCCATTCTTCTATAAATAGAAGCTCATTCCTTCATTATTTCTTACGAATTTACTGAAACTCTAGAGATAGAAACTATAGAGAGAGTTCTTCTAATAATCTTGAGCGTATTTCGTTAGAGTTTAAGAAAGCTTTGAGCGTAGTGCAAAGATGAATTGTTTTATGGCATGATTCATGACCGTTGATGAAAACACGATTATCTTTAGCCCGTAGTGCATGGATAATTCGTGGTCGTGATATTAATGAATATCCTTAGCCGTAGTGCATGGATAATTCAGTGATATGGATTGATTATCGAGCTGAGTCTACAGCGATGAAATATAAATTCATGGGTATGATATTAAAGAATATCCTTGGTCGTAGTACAGTGTAAGATCCCGAATTTTATGAAATAAAAGTATTCAATTTTTCTTATAATTACTATTCAGTAAATGGTTAAATTGATAAAAGTTTAAAGTTAAGGGTGATATATGAAAATTTTTTAAAATAGGCAAGTGGTTATAAAATACTCATTGTTGTCGGGGAATATTCGTTTGGTCGTGGAATATTCTTCCTGTCGGGGAATATTCATACGACGGCGCAGCCTTTTGTGGGCCCCATAACGAAAAGCGATTGGATGAAGAAAACGACAAGTATAAGTTGTTTACAAATAACGTCGTAGTTGTTACCGTTCATACTGTTGGAATACCCGGTGGTTAAAAGACAGTTATACGCATTGTTGCACAGTAGCACACGGTATTGTACCAATTATTGATTCTTACGTAAGAAGGCACTACTCAATAATTGTTATAGTAATTACTGTTCAATATTTTATTTTTGATTCAATAATTGCTGCGTTGATATTTTATATTATTGTTGTTTTAATAATTGTCACTGCATAGTATTTTCCATTATCAAATCAATAATTCATATTATTTGAATAATATTATTAGATAGCATTATTGGCAATGTCTAGAAAGTTCTGTCTAAGGAGAGGTTTGATCACCTAATTGTGCGCCAGTAAGGGAAAATTCTTATTGGAAAACCCCCTCTTTCCTGGGAACTGCCT
Source organism: Panax japonicus (assembly GCA_020205505.1). Taxonomy (NCBI): domain Eukaryota; kingdom Viridiplantae; phylum Streptophyta; class Magnoliopsida; order Apiales; family Araliaceae; genus Panax; species Panax japonicus. Next base: position 45,985,547 of record CM035096.1, read on the forward strand.
GGTTTTCAATATTGTGATTCTGTAATAATATTTATGAATAATTAATTATTGATTTATATGATAAGGAAAATATTCATTTTATGTGGATATAGATGGTAAAAAATTTTAAAGTGACAATTGTTGAAAATTGATATTTTATCTTTTCTGATAAAATAATATTTTATTATATTATTATAACATAATAATGATGATATTTGTACAATGAATGTGTGATATATGAATATATGAGGAGGAAGAGTATTTTTATTGCATTAAATGATTAACACATGTTTTGTGTGTCGGTGGACCCCATTTCTTGATTGAAATTTGATTATAGCCTATAAAATCGTCCAGTATGTGGATTTTGGTCAATTTCTGTTTAGAATTTGGAAAATCTTTCGTCTACAAAGTTGTAGAGAATTGAATTTTCTATAAAAAGTCATGAGATTCGAATTTTCTGATAAAAGGGCTATTTATTATGAATTATAGAAGTTCTGAAGTTCAGAAATAATTTATTTTGGAAGTTTTAATTGTTTTAATTAACAAAAAACATTTTTGACATTTTGTGGGCACCATTTGCACTTGTTGATGGCTGAAATCAGATGACTTAGGTGTGCGGAGGAATTTATAAAATATATATTAATATTGTATTAAATTTTCTGCTTTGGTGTTCTAAGCAATTTCCTATAAATAGGGTGCTTATGTTAGAATTGAAAATCACACCAGAAACTACAGATTTCTCTCTCTTTCTCTCTTTATAATATCGAGCGTATTTTGTGAGTATTTTTATACTTTGAGTGTTGCTATACGGTGCAAGTTCTTTTAGCACTATATCCAGTATTTCAGTCAGAAGTACTATTCTTTCTGAGGTAATGGAAATTATTTTCTTCATAAATGATATTATTTCTTCAATATCATTATGCCGAAATATTGGTTTAAACTTTTTATCAAATTTGGAACTTTTTCATGTCGGAGTTACTATTCATGAGTTACTATTCACGAGTTACTATTCATGAGTTACTATTCATAAATTACTATTCACTAGTTACTATTCACGAGTACTATTCATGAAGCATGATGATGCTTTTTGTGAAATTTCTATCTTTTGGTGTCGGAGTTACTATTCACGTATACGACACTATTCACAAATACGACATTATTCACAGAAAAATTAAGTTTTCTTCTCTGTGTCCAAGATTGCCTGTTATGATTCTTATCTTTGATTGGATCTATGTTTTGGTTTTCATTCTTGAATTTTACTCCACTCTGGTTATTTATGAAGTATTTTTGAACTTGGGCTGTTTAAAGTACGAATCCTTAATATTTGTTCTTTTGTTTCACTGGATTCGTTTTTTTTAAAATATTTTGCATCATCCTCAGTGATATAACTGAATATCTTTGGCCTGTAGTGCAAAGATGAACGATTTTTGATGAATATCTTTGGCTCGTAATGCAAAGATGATATGTTGTTGAATATCTTTGGCCTATAGTGCAAAGATGACTTGTTGATGAATATCTTTGGCTTGTAGTGCAAAGATGACTTGTTGTTGAATATCTTTGGCCCGTAGTGCAAAGATGAATTTATTAGTAGGATTATGAACATGAACTGTGATTTGGTATAACCATGATCTTTGATGTTTCAGGTGATGAAAATTAACTTTGTCCTGGATGAGGAAATGGAATTTAGAACTACAATTACGATTATGAGTTATACACGTGATTGTGGACAGGAATTGTTGATTAATGTTACAGAGATAAAACATTGTTGATGGACTTTTAACATGGAGAAGATAATAGATTTTATGGTCTATTTGACTCTTCTAATGGATTGCTCATTCCGCTGCAACTATGGTTGAAAAGTTTTATCATCTACCATATGTTCTAAATCTCTGATTTATTACTGTTGAAGGCTATTGATAATTTATTTATCTTTAGTCATGATATTTTTTACTGAACTAGTTGTGCTCACCCTTTTGCTTCACAATTCCTTTTAGGTAATAAAAGTGTAGTTGGGACAAGCGGGAAATAACAGGGGAATAGAACGGTGGTCTATAGATGTTGAGGGTGAGGTGAATTTAACTTGGAAGGATGTTGTGCCACTATCATATAAAATGTCTAATAACATACAACCTCGTGTCATCATAAGATAGGGTTGTGCTCATCCACTTGCTGAGTATATTTACAAGCACTACCTATATAATCTTGGTGTTTGTTTGGAGTTTAATTCCCAATTAGAGACAGTAGAGATAATGATATGTCAAGAGAAGACTCACCATTGGGAAGAATATGATAGTAATCTTCTCATTTTTCTTTGGGGTCTATTGGGTTAACCAAGGATAATTCTGTTGATATATAATATCTATCATAACCTAGACGCATGGCCTCCCATGTACGAAGGTTTTCTTGAGCACTTTCCAAAGATTATGATTTCTAAAACAGTTTTTGACTGTACATTTATGTAAGGTGTCTTTATGACGTACTATCCATGGTTGGGACATGAGTCACAGCAGGTATATATTTGTATCAAAACTCACAACATAAGTGTTGTCGTATTTTGCACTACAGTTGTATTAATAAAGTTGTAGTTGTTTCTGTACCATGTATTTAGCGACTCAGAATAAGTTGGGTGGATTGGACCTATTTTGGGGGCGTCACATGCAGGGGTTATTCGATGATGTGGATTATTTATTACGCTAAGTCTCAGCGATAAAATATTTGTTATACACTTTTAATTCATAGAAGATAGTAGATATCATGCTCTACTTGACTCTTCTAAAATACAGTTTTATGTGTTTGGCATGTAGTGCAAAGATGAATTGTTAATGAATATCTTTAGCCGTAGTGCAAAGATGAATTTATTAGTATGATTATGAGCAGGAATTCTGATTTGGTGTAACCATTATTTTTGATGTTTCAGGTGAAGATAGGTGTTGAAAATTATCTTCGTCCTGGTTGCGAAGAGGAATTTAGAACCACAATTATGATTATGAGTTATTCATATGATTGTGGACATCAACTGTTGATTTATTTTACATGGATAAAACATTATTGGTGGACTTTTAACATAGAGAAGATAATAGACCTTATGGTCTATTTGACTCTTCTAATGGATTGCTCGTTCCGCTGCAACTATGGTTGAAATGTTTTATCATCTACCATATCTTCTAAATCTCTGATTTATTATTGATGAAAGCTATTGATAATTTAATTATCTTTAGTCATGATATTCTTTACTGGGCTAGTTGTGCTCACCCTTTCTGCTTCACAATTCCTTTCAGGTAATAAGAGTGTTGCAGTAAGAGTGTTGCCGGGTCGAGCGGGGATAACAGGGCAATAAAACGGTGGTCTCTAGCTATGGAGGTTCTCCTTAAACAGTATAGAAAAGTGTGTTGTATTCTATAAATCATTTAGTAGTTATATTTGGTGAATCAAATAGGGTGAGGCGAACCCAACTTTGGAAGGGTGTTTTGCCACTATCATACAAGATGTCTAATGACATACAACCTCGTGTTATCATAAGACAGGGTTGTGCGCATCCACTTGCTGAGTATATCTACGGGCACTACCTATATGATCTTGGAGTTTATTTGAAATATAATATTCACCTGGAGACAGTGGAGATAATTATATATCAAAAGAAGACTCACCATTGGAAAAAAGATGATAGTAATCTTCTCGTTTTTCTTTGGGGTCTATTGGGTCAACCAAGGATAATTCTGTGGATATATGATATCTATTATAACCTAGACGCGTGGCCTCCCATGTACGAAGGTTTCCTTGAGCACTTCCCAAAGATTTTATTTTCCAAAACAGTTTTTGACTATACTTTTATGTAGGTTTTGGTCGAGGCACCATAAGAGTTACATACATTGTATTAAAACTCATAGTTAACTGTGGTCGTATTCTATACGATAGTTCGACAGTTGTATAAATGAAGTTATATTTGAATTTTGTACCATGTATCTGACGACTCATAATGGGTGATGTATACCTAATTTTGGGGGCGTCACAATTGATCTCATGATCATTTGTGTGGAGACACTAAAGAAAATATGTAGGTGTTTATTAGAGAATAAGTTCACTGAACGTGGCTCGCTAAGGAATACCTAATGGAGTTTTATTTGCCTGTGAATAGAAATTCTTGTAGTGATAGTAGTACAAGTGATCCTTGGACTTGAGATCATTATAGTATCTTGTGTATGATGAGTTATACTTTGACATATTTCTTAAGACTCTTAGGTTATATCAAAGGGTATGTTTGGGTATAATAAGTTGTACATGGAGATAATGTATGATCAATAAAGAATCTACCACTTCTAGTAAAATAAGAGAAATGTCCTGTGTGATTCAATAAATGACAACCCAGTAGTCCTTGGCCAAGGCAGAATGAAATTAGAAAGGAGTTTCTAATTTGCATTATTTGGTGTTATGCATTTAAGAGTCGAAATACATATAATTAAATAAAATAAGACTTGGCAGTAATTCCATGTCTTATATTTAATTGTGACATTGTATGGTGGAAGGATTGAATTGTACAGTAACTATTTACTCAAAGGTTCTTTTATGATTAATGTTAAAATCTATATTATCTGGAAAGTCGTTAATCGCTAGGGAGGCTTATCCCTATTGTAGAATAAATATTATTTATTTAAATAAATTAATTATTTAATTTATTTATTTAAATAAAATTAGAATTGTTCTAATTGATTTATTCACAACCTTTTTAATATGGAGAACCTAAAGGGTCACACCATAAAATGAAGAATAATTATTTTAGAAATTAATGCATAATCGTAATAATATGTTAAGTATATTTAATTTAATCTTTGGTGATAAAATAAATTAAATAGCTTAATATTTTTTATTTAATATTTTAGAAATGTTAAATATAAATTAATAAGAGGAGTCTTATTAATATTATTACAATTATTATTATTTTAATTTTTAAAAGAGTTTAAGAATTAATTTAATATAAGTACTCTCATTTATTCCTAATAGAATTATGAGGGAAAATTAGTTAAAGGAGTTTAATTAATTATCTCTAATAAGATTAGGGAGCCCATTTAATTAAAAGAGTTTAATTAAATAAATAATACCTTATTTTTAATTAAATAGGATTACCTGATATCTTTATAAGATGCGTCTTATATCAGATATCAATATACGTAATTCCAAGAGTTGAGAGAGTACACTCTTTTTCTATGAAAGATAGAAAAACTAGAGTTTTGCCAAACACCTATCTTCTTGAATCTTTATTCTTTCTTGGTGGATCATCTCTAGATGCCAAATACTTGGGTGGCTAACGTTGATCAAAGGAAGGAACCAAAGCCGATGGATTCAAGTTGAACGTAAAAAGGATTGGAGGTGAACTTGTACCTAAGGAAGCTCGAATCTTTAAGTGTATGATTCTTGTTCTTCATATCTTTTCATTTAATTAATAATTGTGCATAAAGGATGATCCGGGTATATGGTTTGTAATTTTAAACTCTGATTTTCCACGTTTCCGCATATTTTGTACAATTTAATTGCGTCCTAGAATATTACAAATCTAATAGTGACATCAGAGTCAAACCTTTATGCGAATTATTAATTGTTTGATTTGATTTGTATATTGATTTGTGTTTAGAACAATTTAATTGGGCATAATTTATTGTATAAAATTTATTTAAAATAAAAAATAAAATCGCGAATCTTTTCGCTGAATCCGTTGTTATTGAAGGGTTACAAGAGGGCAAAAAGCACTTTTACCCCACTGTGGTTGTAGTATTTTAAGCAATTAGTCATTGTACTTTAAAAATATTCAATTGACCCACTGTGATTTTTAAAAATGTACAATCAAGCCATTCCGTCCAATTTGACTAACAGACGTCTAAAAATATCCTACGTGGCGATTTTGAAAAAAAATAAATATCCTACGTGGCTTTTTCTTTTCCTTTTATCTCTTTTCCAAATAATACAAATAATATATCAAAATTTTTGTATCAAAGAGATCTATTACAATATTATATTAATTTCTACAAAAATAAAAAATAAAAAATCTTTAATTATGTGGCAAAAAATAATTAAAATAATAATAAAATTAAAATAAATATTTTAATTCATTTTCTTTATTTGTATTCTTTTTCTTATCTCTTTTCCTTTCTTTTAATAATTATTTTTATTTTAAAAATTAATACTAATATATATTTTAATGATATAAAAAAGTAAGTACATAATTAGCATAAAATAGAAAATTAGTTTTAAAAATAAAAATAAAATATTAGTTTGATTGAGACGGCCATGGTGATAATTTTAAAAATATAAATAAAACATTAATTTTAAAAATAATTAATTAATTTTAAAATAAAATAATTACTTTTAAAAATAAAATAATTACTTTTAAAAATAAAATTAAAATAAATATTTGGAAGTAATGATTAATAAATAATCATTAACTTGTAAAATGATTATTTTATTTTTATTTTTAAAATTAATTATTTTATTTTAATTATTAATCATTCCGGTTAAAACAAATCATGGCCGCCTCAGAAATATTTTTCACATTGAGGTAAAATTAATTAATTATTTTTGTTTTTAAATTAATTATTTTTAAAATAAAATAAAATATCCTACGTTATTTTTAAACTTAATTTGCAGCTTGTGGAATCTAAGGTAATTTAGTTTCTAATTTTTTTAATTTTTAATATTTTTGGAGCAGGAATTATATAAGTAGTAATATACATGCAAAAATTAATATTTTATTTTTATTTTTAAAATTAATTATTTTTAAAATTATCACAATGGCCGTCTCAATCAAACTAATATTTTATTTTTATTTTTAAAACTAATTTTCTATTTTTTGTTAATTATGTACTTACCTTTTTTATATCTTTAAAATATATATTCGTATTAATTTTTAAAATAAAAATAATTATTAAAAGAAATGAAAAGAGATAAGGAAAAGAATACAAATAAAGAAAATAAATTAAATATTTATTTTAATTTTATTATTATTATAATTATTTTTTGCCGTGTAATTAATTATTTTTTATTTTTGTAGAAATTAATATAATGTTGTAATATATCTCATTGATGCAAATTTTTTGATATATTATTTGTATTATTTGGAAAAGAGATAAAAAAAGAAAAAGAAAAAACCACGTGGGATATTTATTTATTTTCAAAAAAGCCACGTATGATATTTTTAGATGTCTGTTAGTCAAATTAAACGGAATGACTTGATTGTACATTTTTAAAAATCACAGTGGGTCAATTGAATATTTTTAAAGTATAGTAACTAATTGCTTAAAACACTACAACCACATTGGGATAAAACTGCTTTTTGCCGTTACAGGAGAAATTCTCGGCTTCGGTTAATATATTATAATATATATTATATATGTTCAAGGACATGCTGTACTTCGGTTACTGTTAACAAGAGATTCTCGCTGGTTATATATTATATATTTATTATAGTTATATATATATATAGAGTCCGGATCAGGTTCGGACTTCCGAATTTTAACAAAATCCGGACCTTTTTTTTTTTTTGCTTTTTTTTTTGAAACAACTAAAAAAAAATAAAATTATGGAACTGAAATTTTTCCATAATACAGTGTTTTGGGCGTGATTTGGATGCCTATACCAAAATATTTCTGTACAGTCTGGGCAGACTGTACATACATTGGTTGATATAGGTATTAAAAACACACCCAAAACACTGTATTATGGAAAAATTTCAGTTCCATAAAATTTTTTTTTTTAGTTGTTTCAAAAAAAAAAAAGCAAAAAAAAGAAAATTACTCCTTAGTTAAGAAAATTAGTTATAGGCTGATTTTTTTGACACATAATTTAAGAAAATTAGTTAAGTGACAATTTTTAATATAAATTTTCCATATATACCCCTTAATATAGAATTAATGAATAAGTTAATTACTCCTTATTTATCACACTGAAACTCTCAACTTCATTGATTGACGTGTACTGACCATTAAAATTCATAGACTTTAATTAAAGATAATACAACAAAATTAAATGTGGTGATAAAAATAATGACATTGAATGTTGTTTCTTCAAAAAAAGAGTAATGGTTGAATATTTATTATAAGGGCATAAAATTAAAACAATGAATCAACTAAATTTTATAAATAGTAAGTAGCCTATATATTGGGACATCTCAAAATGGAAAATCAGCCTATAACTATGTGACGGAGGGAGTATATATATATATATATATATATATATATATATATATATATATATATATATATATATATGGGGAGCAATCCATAGCATCTATATGCTATGAGATAAAAAGTGGCATATAGGTCCTAATCCGTCCGTTTTATTGATGAAAGGCTGCGATTTGAAGTTCCAACTCCCTGTCCGCTAGTATTACTAGCGGATGTAATTAGTAAAAATTTCGGACCCTTATGCCCCTCGTGAGTGAAATTATTCAGCCAAAATATTATGGTCCGCTAGTATTACTAGCGGATGAAAAACAGTAGGTGAATTATCGCTAGTAATACTAGCGGATAGAAGACAGTGGTTAATACAACTGTTCATCGATTTTGCAATCAATGAATACGTGCAAGTATACACGGTCAACAAGTAATAAAGTGAAAGTAGAGTATCGTTCCCACGAGGAATTATTTAATAAAAATCACCAAGTACTAATTCTTAACCAAACTAATTTTATTTAAACAATCTCAAATTGTGTTTTTTCTAATTAAGAAAACTAAATTAACCAATTAAAACTATGATTTTAACGAATGAATTCAAATAAATAAAGATTAAGACTTCAATATCCCTAATTATGAATTATAAATCAATTATCCAATTATCCCAATTATTATGTCTACTGAATTGTTAACAGGAATTCTCAAATGTCAAAAGTCCTTTTTCAAGTGATCAATTGCCTTCTATTTAATCCAGATTAATCTTGCTATATTCCTATGCAAAATAAGTGAATTAAACTCCTTTAATCCCAATTCCTTATGTGTTACATGCGGTGAACAGATATTTCCATTCAATTCACAAACCCAATTATTCACTTTGGAAATAACTAAGTCACATGATATCATGCCCAGTTCTAACCCTAGAATTCCTCTTCCAATTCCTTCTAGAGTAACAAAGTAATTACTGATCAGATAATTAAGCAATATGCACAAGACAAGATAAACAACTCACTTTAACATAAATAATTGGAATATAATGAATAACTAATTCATAGTCATAAAAAGTTCAATTGAAATCTCAATAAAAGAGTTAGTTCATAATTAATGAATTAAAACCAAGAATCCACAATTGAATAGACATTAAAAGATAAAAGTAAGATGAGAGAAGAGAATAGAATCTGTTGTCAGCAAATCTGATGCTCTCCTCTTGCACTTGTTCTTGATCTTCAATGGTCTCCAAGTTGCTTCAATCTCCAAAACTAATAAGAACTACAGTTTATGTTCTAATCTAAAGGAGTGTAAATCTAATCTAAGCTATGTAATCTCCCTTTATTTTATGCCTTACATCATATATTTATAGGTTACAAGTCTAATTTTTAGCTTAGGAACAAACCTAATCCAATTTGGAGTCAAAAAGGTGTCAAAATTCGCCCAAAACGCGTCCAGGCCCGCACCAGACCCTTCCCTAGCGCCCCGGCGCTGGGTACGGCGCTGGGATTCTGCCCCCCAGCGCCCCGGCGCTGGAAATGAACTACAAATGGGTGCCCCGACGCTGGTACAAATTCTAACATTTTCTGCTCCGACGTCCTTTGGGAAAATGGCCATAACTTCTTCGTCCGAACTCTGATTTAGATGATTAAAGATGTTATGGAAAGAGAAGAAGTAGATATACCACTTTCATTCTTGATGTTTTCCGAAATAATATCCGGAGCTATAGTCAAATTGGCTCTGAAGTGACTGCTGTGTAAATGACAAGCCGAAAACGCGAATCTAGCCACCCCGAACGTCGATCCATGCAACTTTTGTCCCAAATCCTACAAAACAATATAAAACATGCTTGAATAGACACAAACACATAAAAACATCCTAAAAGACTTGAGAACAACAATAAATTAAGCCCGAATGTATCCAATTCATGTGTATAAAACTCACTCATCAACAACACAGAGCCATACTTGTTCGCCTACTATCATCATTTTTCTCTCCTCGTAATATGAATTCATTTCTCCCATTGAACCTCTTAAAGTCCACAGATAAAACAAGAGGAGTTTCAATCGGATTTTTTGTACAGATGCTACTCGACTGCTTGTAGTAGTTAGTGTCTACATCCATAGAAAGAGGATAAAGCTTTGGCAAGGTTATCGAGTTTTCAGGTGAAATGAATGGGTCTTGCAAGAGGTCTGCTGCAGATAACCTCTATAATGCCGGAACCAAACACTTCTCTATAAACTGCTTTGTTTGTGGATCCTTCACTTTACCAAGGCCAGCTGGCTTTATAACCTAAATAAGTTCATTAATTTTGAAGTTGATTTATGCCTATATTCCTAGTTTTTCTGGTTGCTTATATGACTAATCTACACAAAGAAACAGAAGATGGGTTTAGGAACCATACACAGTCTTGAATGCTCCTCTCCCCAGGATTTCATTATACTGAAGGAAGAAAAAAAAAGGGTGAAAATATCACTAAACCCCATATGATCAAACATAACAAACTCATAAAGCATCAGTCTTGAAACAAAAAATGATAGCATTCCTCATTTTCTCTCAAGTAGAAGCTCTTTTATCAAATTAAAAAGAGGGTGCAAACAATTTATGATGGGGTCAGTCATAAGGTCCATTACCTAAAGAGTATTCAGTTGATCAGCTATGAATAATTCCCCTTGATAACAAATAAACATCCCTTCTACTTATTCACCTACTGTCTTTTATCCGCTAGTATTACTAGCGGACCATGTTCTTTTGGCTGGATAATTTCACTCACGGGGGGCATAAGGGTCCGAAATTTTTACTAATTACATCCGCTAGTAATACTAGCGGACGGGGAGTTGGAACTTCAAATCTCAGTCTTTCATCAATAAAACGGACGGATTAGGGCCTATATGCCACTTTTTATCCCATAGCATATAGATACTATGGATCGATCCCCTATATATATATATATATATATATATATATATATATATATATATATATATATATATATATATATAATATTATATTATGATATTTACCAAGCAAAATTCATCAGGAAACATTACATATTATCATGTTGGAATCTTAAAAAGCTAAGTGCGGTTATTATGTATATATATATATATATATATATATATATATATATATATATAAAACTCAATAATTTTATAATTAAAATAAAAAGTTTATTTTAATCTTAAAATAAAAAGTTTATTTTAATCTTAAAATAAAAAGTTTATTTTAATATTAAAATAAAAAGTTTATTTTAACTTTAAAATTAAATTTCATGCTAAATAATTACTGTTGGAATTGGATTTCATAATAACTAATTGGAGTTGAAATTGAATTCCATGTTTCCTTAAATAAAGGAGTTTATTAGATATGAAATAAGATTTCATATTATTCAAAATAAAAGAGTTTATTTGTGAATAGGAAAGAGAATCTGTATTTCCTTCAATAAAGTAGTTTATTTAGATATGAAATAAGATTTCATATTATTCAAAATAAAAGAGTTTATTTGTGAATAGGAAAAAGAATCCGTGTATCCTTTAATAAAGAATTTTTTTTACTTGAAATGGGATTCCATAATTAATTAAAATAAAGGAGTTTATTTTGATTAATGATTTTGATTAAAATAAAATAGTTTATTTTATTCAAAATTAGATAAATTAAAATAAAAGAGGTTTATTTTGATTTAAATTTGGATTAAAATAAAGGAGTTTATTTTGATTCAAAATTAGATTTTATGCTAACTAAATTTGCCCATTAAATGATATCAATATACATTAAATGTTTATTATTCATGAGATGAATGTTGTTTATTGATGCATATGGTGATGTGTATGATAATAAATGAGATTAATTATGGACTATTGACCAATGAGATTAAATTTTATTTTAGTTGGATGCATGAATGTATGAGTTTTATTAAATAAGGTCTGCGTACCTCGTCTTCTCTAATTTTTTCTTAATGTAAATTCCATCTCCCTCTTATATACTTCCCATTGACTGCTGATCAAGGTTTCTATTTAATTTAAATAGTTTAGTAATAGGAATAGTTAGAATTATTTTAAAGAATTGGAGATCAAGGAACAAGGAGCGCGTGAAGACCCGTTTGTAATGGAGCCTGGGTTTAAATGTAATAGTTATGTTTAAATATTAATTCTTGCACCCCTGGGGTTTGAACTTTTGGTTCACTTGGTGGCTCTAGTGAACCAAACTAGAATAAAAGTCCATAATCAATCCGAGTAAAATATAGTATTCTATATGTGTATGCTTATACTATATATTATATATTATGCAAACATGCTTCACATATTAATTAATATGATGCGTATTATATATATATATATATGTGTGTGTGTGTGTGTGTGTGCATGCGCCCTAAACAAGATGAGACAAATTAATAACAAACCCCTCAAATATTTTATATTAAGTTGTAACGTTCAAAGATATTTGGAATATCGAACGTCGCCTTCTAGCATGATAGAAACAATATAGTATTGAATATTTAATATGAGTTTGTTATGCACACACAAGACAAGTATTAAATATTTAAGATGTTATTTTTATTACATATGATGTTTATAAAGAATTGAACATTACTGCTTTGTTGTGCACACACAAGGGATGTAGTTTTCTCTTCACTTATATGGAAATGTTGGGTCTGACTTAATTTAAATCATTTTAGTTCGGATGTGCACACACTTGACCATTATGATTTAAGAGGCAAAATACAAGGAATTGCATAGTTGATGTAATTGACAAGAGTTGTCTACCTATTTATTTATATATAGTTTGTTGTGCACACACAAGGCTATATACATTTGAAATGGGATCCTTATTCTCACTAACATATCTTTAATTAGATATTGCCGAACTATATATATTGAGGGTAATATAGTTTGAAGAAAATAGTGGGAGATACAAATTTAAAACAAGACCTAATTTATTTTGATAATTAATAAAAGAATGTATGCTAAAATATTGTTAATTACAAATTCATTTACAGAATTTTACAATGTATAAATTACTATCACTGCGAAGCATATTAGATGCTATTTAACCAGACCAAATTAAATTGATTGGTTAAGAAATATGAGAATAGTTCTTATGGCTGAAAAGCTATCTTTTGTCCTTAATACGCCTATTCCTGCAATGATTGCAGACAATACCTATGAGTAAGAGATTGCAACTTTTATAAAGTGGTAAGATGATGCACAGTTGGCTCAATGCATCATGCTCGTATCCATGAGTACCAAGCTTCAGCGTCAGCCTGAAACTATGGATACTCCTACTATACTCTTGCACGTCAGGTAGTTGATGGTGAGGAAAGTAAGACTCCTTTCATAATTGTTGTGAATTTTTCATATGAACAAGCTAGACATCAGCCTCGCTGGTTTGCTTAACATGTTGAAAAATATTGAGAGTCACTTTCCAACCAAAAAAGACCATGTCTTACTGGTAGGGGCCAAAGGATCTTCTAAAAAGAAGAACGATTAAAAGAAGGTAAATAGAAATGAAAAAACAAAGGATAATAAGAACAAAACTGATACGGATAGCAAAGGAGTTTGCTTCCACTGCAATAAGCCTGGAAACTGGAAAGAAACTACAAGAAGCATCTTGCAGAGGCTAACCAAAAGACGCTTAATGAAGTTTCGGTTACAAATACAAATTTGTTCATGATTTAAAATAATTTTTTCTTTAAGTCAAGGTTCTACTTGGTTATTGGATACCGACTTTGGTTATCAAAAATATAGATTTATGAAGGGACTAAGCAGAAGTAGAAAGCTAAACAAAAATAAGTAATCCTATGTGTGGAAAATGAAGCAAAGGTTGCTGCATTAACCATAGGAACTTATAGTTTAGCACTGCCTACGGGCAAATCTATTAAGTCAATAAATTGTTATTGTATTTCAGTTCTCGTTAGAAACACTATTTCCATTTTATTGTTGGACAATAAAATCTTTGGTATTATATTTAAGAACAATTATTGTTCTATTTATAATAATAATGTTTTGTATAGAACTGGAATATCACTTAATGGATTTTGTATACTTGACTTACGTGAAAATATTTTTTCATATTGAACAAACTAGTATAAGAAAAGGAGAGGATCATTCAAAGAGTTGAATGTATGTATTTGTTGAAATACAAGTGTGAATTATTTGAAAGGTTCAAAGAATTCAGAAGTGAAATAAATTGGCAAAGTATTAAGATTCTTTTGATTAGATCAAGGAATAAATACTTATGCAATAAGTTTCTAGATCATCTCAAATGATTTTCTCATAATGGACGCCTCCTTATACACAATAATTGATTGATGTATCAGAAATAATAAAAGCATACCTTGTTGGACATGGTGCGGTTCATAATGATTTTACCGACATTCCAGTATCCCTTTAGGGTAATACCCTAGAAATAGTTGCATATCTACGAAAAGGTAACCTCAAAATCCAGCCCTAAGACTCCATAAAAGTTATGGACAGGGAGGATTCCTAATCTTAAGTATGTTAAGATAAGGTGTTGTCCAACATATGTGAAAAAGGTTTCAAAGGATAAGCTCGGGATAAGATTTGACAAGTACAGATTTGTGGGACATCCTAAAGTAAGTTTAAGATATATGTTCTATAATCATACTTAGTAAAAGGTGTTTGTTGTGAAATACGTTGCCTTCTAAGATAAAGACGTTTATCATTGAAGGGGCTAGTGGGAGGATAATAGAATCTTAAAGAGTTAAAGAACCACAAAACACTATAAGTCAAATAAGAGGAACTTGTATATAAACCTATTGTACCACAATCGAATCGTAAATATGGAATAGTACCGAAGATACCTGGGAGGTATGGATTCATCATGGATGATGATGATGAGGTACACATCATAGAAGATGTTTATTCAGTTAAATACGATGAGGGAAGAGTTGTAGACACTCAGAGAAATGGATTGAAGCAAGTTTCTCAAATATGGAACATTCGTTTTGATGAGACAATCAAAAGAGTTTGATTTTATCAAAAACAAGAATGAACCTAGTGTGTACAAAAGGGTCAGTGGTAATGTCATGACATTCCTAGTATTATATGTTGATATACTACGGATAAGGAATGACATACCAATGCTACAATCAGTAAAGATAAAGTTTTCTAAACATTCCTCCATGAATGATTTGGGAAGAATATCTTAATTGGGGATACAAATCTATATAGATAGATTTAAAAGGATGCTCGACTTAACCCAAGGAACGTATATTCATTTGATGCTAAAGTTGTTTAGCATGGCAAACTCTAAGAGATGTCTCGTGTTGATGAGACATGGAGTGTATCGCTCTTAATAGTCCCCAAAGATTCCAAAAAGAGAGATCGCATGAGTAACTATCATGTATGCAATGAAATGTATGAGACCTGATGATGATCAGTCATATTCTGGAGAAGTTCACTGTAAGTCAGTGAAAAATATCTTAAAGTACTTAACCGACACTAAGGATATGATCATATTCATGGTGGGTCTAAATTAAAACTAGAGGGCTTAACAGACTCAAGTTCTTTAGACAGACCAAGAGGACAGAAAATCCACTTTAAGGTAAAGCGTTACCTTGAACGGTGGTGTAGTGAATTGGAAAGGTTCCAAATAGCAAAGAGTCACTAGTTTAGTGATAAAGACAGAGTATATATCTATAAATGAAGCTTCAAGTTGATTGTTTAGATGAAAAGTTCATTACAGAACTAGGAATAGTTCTTAAGTCTCATCTTGGATCTAAACATCTGTTGTGACACTTACATTTGATTATAGGAATCATTGAAAAATGGGAAATCACTATAGAGATAGTGGAATCTCAAGAATAACATTACATATCTATTAACTAAAGCTTATCCAACAGCAGGATAATCGTCACTTAGAGAAGAAGGGTATGAGATACCATGCCGATTAACTTTAGTTCAAGTGGGAGATTGAAAGTAGTATGCACACAAGCCAATCATGTTTGATGATAAAGCATATACTTTGTAACAATATTATTCATTTATTAATAAAAAGTATTAATTTATTAAAGGCTTTTAATTATCTACATGATGTTGTTTTATAATATGTGATAAACCCATAGTTTTAAGCAATGCTTTTAGAATAATTATGATGATCATTTTAATGATATCTAAATTCTTAGAAAGCTTAAAACTAAAATAGTTCCCAATCGTTGGATTACTAAATTGGGGATTAGTGAATCCGGATAGAATGCTACATACGTTGCTTGCTCATTGGATGAGGATGATTGATGTGAGAACCCAAATTTTATGAAATAAAAGTATTCAATTTTTTTTCTATTTTGGTAAATAGTTAAATTGATAAAAGTTTAAAGTTAAGGGTAATATGTGAATTTTTTTTCAAAGTACGCAAGTTGTTATATAATATTCGATTGGTCGGGGAATATCCGTTTTAAGAGGGAATATTCGTACAACGACACAATCATTGGTGGACCCCATAACATAATTATTGTCGGATTGAGAAAACAACAAAAATACTTTATAAAAATAACGGCGGAAGTTTTACTGTTAACTGTTGAAACACCCGATGTTAAAAGTACAGTAATACGCGTAGTTGCACAGTAGCACACGGTATTGATTATCGATGCTTACGTGAGAAGTCACTCAATTTTGTTCAATTATTGTTACAGTAATTGCTGAATAGTATCTCACGTTATTTGATTCAATTATTGTCCATATTTTATAATCAATAATTGAGATGACAAAGTTATTAATATTATTATTTGCAATATTAACGATGTCTAGAAGTTCTGTCAAGGAGATGTTTGGTCACCTAATTGCGCGCCAATGGGGAAAAATCCTTATTGGAAAGCCCCCTCTTTCTTGGGAACGACCTGGTCGATTAATATTGTGAATTATAATAATGATGATGAAGTTTTGTTTTATTAGTATTATTAATGTAATAAAACAGAAAAGCTTTTTATATAAAACAGAATACTTTTATAAAGTTATTCGTTTTATTAGGCTAATTGTAAAATCTTTTTATATAAAATAGAATACTTTTATAAAGTTATCTATTTTATTAGACAATAATTAGAATATATTATATTTTATTATGCATAGTGTTTGCATAGTAAAATCTTTTTATATAAAATAGAATACTTTTATAAAGTTATTCATTTTATTTAATTTACAAATAGAATATATATTATATTTTATTTAAAAGATTTTTCTTTAAATATAGACCGTCCGATTAAAAGTAAATCAATCTGGACCATTCATGAATTAGTTACTATGCAATCCATTCTTCTATAAATAGAAGCTCATTCCTTCATTATTTCTTACGAATTCACTGAAACTATAGAGAGAAAACCTATAGAGAGAGTTTTTCTTCTATAATCTTGAGCGTATTTCTTTAGAGTTTAAGAAAGCTTTGAGCGTAGTGCAAGTTTTCTTCAAGTATATTCCCGCCCTACCAATCAGAATACTTTTATTTTTAAGGTAGGGGATATAATTGTCGTACTCGTACAGGATATTATTATTATTATAGTAAGGGATATTATTTGTTGTACTCGTTAGGGGTATTCCTTCTCTCTTATTGGTGAAAATCTTTTGTTATTCCATTCTTTATTATTCTGTTGGAATAACCTGTATACGCGGGATACCCTATACTTGGTGAAATTCTTCTGTTATTCCATTATTTATTATTCTGTTGGAATATCATGTCAGTGCGTTTACGAATGACCTGGTTCCATTATTTATTATTTTGTTGAAATATCCTGTCGGTGTATTTACGCAAGACCTGGTTCCATTATTTATTATTCTGTTGGAATAACTTGTCTGTGCGGTCTATCGCATGCCTGGTGAATTCTTCTGTTATTCTATTATTTATTATTCTGTTAAAATATACTGTATGTGCGTTTACGCATGACCTGGTTCTATTCTTTATTATTCTATTGAAATAACATGTCTATGTAGAATACCGCATGCATGGTAAATGATCATTTGTATTTATACGAATAGTATTTTCATTAAAAGGGGTTTCTACCAGGGGCAGATTCATAATTTTTCTGACCCTCATAAATTCTGGAAAAATTTGAAATGATAATTTAATGAGTTTTCTAGATTGTGTCCAAAATGACGATTTTTGGATGTATAGATTAAGAGTTATGGATTTTATGGGAAAAAACTATTTTAAAAGTAAACCCTTATAACTCCTTGTGATTAACTCCAAAATTGGTGAAATTTTTATTGGGAGTACATGCATATGACAGGAGTATACCCTTTAAATTTCGGAATATTTGGACAAAAGTACAATTTATAATAAATGTCTAAATATTCGGCAGTTTTTGCCATACGAAAAATAGTAAATGAATTTTAAAAATTCTGAGAAAAATATATGTTCAAGATGGGACTATATTCTGCTAAACCCCAGAAAAGAAATATTTTTGGGACTGATTTGATATTTTTCAATAAAATGAACTAGTTATGAGTAAATGAATTAAATATGTTATGTGAAATAATAAAATTGGAAAAATAGGATTTTATGGCTTGAGAATCCTATATAGGGTATATGGCGATTTTTGATGAGGGATTTGATCATTGATGATGAAATTTATGAGTATGACATTTTTGAATGATTAAATGCATTATTTAATAAAGTGTAAACAATTGAAATAAATTATTTATAAGTTTAAGAAATGATTAAAATATTGTTATAATATTAATGATATTAGATTATGAGATTATTAAGTGATTGGTAACATTTGGTTATTATTGAACGCTGGATAAATTGTATTATAAATGTTTAATATTTATCCTTTATCTCATTTGATTGATTCTTATATCATTATCATCATCCTCATGCTTATATTGTGTTGAAAGTCATCTTTGGCCGTAGTGCATAGATGGACTTGGTATGATTATGACCAGGGATTATTCGGTATAATCATGACCGTAATGTTAAAATGATATGGAAAAAGTCCTCATTGGCCCGTAGTGCATTGATGGACAGTTTTTGGTATGATTATGGCTATGGATTCTCTTCGGCCAAGGGTGCAAAGATGAATTGTTTTATGGCATGATCATGTGGATTATTTATTAAGCTGAGTCTCAGTGATAAAATATTTATTATACAGTTTTATGTGTTTGGCATGTAGTGCAAAGATGAATTGTTAATGAATATCTTTGGCCGTAGTGTAAAGATGAATTTATTATTATGATTATGAGCAGGAATTCTGATTTGGTATAACCATGATTTTTGATGTTTCAGGTGAAGATAAGTGATGAAAATTATATTCGTCCTGGTTGCGAAGAGGAATTTAGAACCACAATTATGATTATGAGCTATTCATATGATTGTGGACAGGAACTATTGATTTATTTTACAGGGATAAAACATTATTGGTGGACTTTTAACATAGAGAAGATAATAGACCTTATGGTCTATTTGACTCTTCTAATGGATTGCTCGTTCCGCTGCAACTATGGTTGAAAAGTTTTATCATCTACCATATGTTCTAAATCTGTGATTTATTATTGATGAAAGCTATTGATAATTTAATTATCTTTAGTCATGATATTTTTTACTGGGCTAGTTGTGCTCACCCTTTCTGCTTCACAATTCCTTTCAGGTAATAAAAGTGTTGCCGGGTCGAGCGGGGATTACAGGAGAATAGAACAGTGGTCTTTAGCTGTGGAGGTTCTCCCTAAACAGTATAGAAAAGTGTGTTGTATTCTATACATAATTTAGTAGTTATATTTGGTAAATCAAATAGGGTGAGGCGAACCCAACTTTGGAAGGGTGTTTTGCCACTATCATACAAGATGTCTAATTACATACAACCTCATGTTATTATAAGACAGGGTTGTGCGTATCCACTTGCTGAGTATATCTACGGGCACTACCTATATGATCTTGGAGTTTATTTGAAATATAATATTCACTTGGAGACAGTGGAGATAGTTATATGTCAAGAGAAGACTCACCATTGGAAAGAAGATGATAGTAATCTTCTCATTTTTCTTTGGGGTCTATTGGGTCAACCAAGGATAATTCTGTGGACATATGATATCTATTATAACCTAGACGCATGGCCTCCCATGTACGAAGGTTTCCTTGAGCACTTCACAAAGATTTTAATTTCTAAAGCAGTTTTTGACTATACTTTTATGTAAAGTACCATTGTAAAGTTGTGATCGAGGCACCATGAGAGTTACATACATTTGTATAAAAACTCACAGTTAACTATGGTCGTATTCTATACGATAGTTCAACAGTTGTATAAATGAAGTTATATTTGAATTTTGTACCATGTATCTGGCGACTCATAATGGGTGATGTTTACCTAATTTTGGGGGCGTCACATTTGGTATCAGAGCTTAGGGATATGGTCGCTGACGGAGATAAGAGCCTAGAACTAGGAAGGGAGAGACGAGTTATATACTTCGCTAGTGTGTGACTCACCTAAGCTGAAATTGTTTACTTGATAAGTTGACCAATTGTGATATGTCAATTAACCTTTGTTTTGAAGATATATTCTAGAATGATATCTAAAATACAGGAGATGAGCAATGGAAAAATCATGATACAGAGGATATAACCATGAAGGTACAATCCGAAAAGAAAGCAAGGTATTCTCATCTCTTCAAATATCAGGTACGTACGTAAATTTCGAGGGCAAAATTTCATAAGGAGAGGTGATTGTGAGAACCCGAATTTTATGAAATAAAAGAATTCAATTTTTTTTCTATTTTGGTAAATAGTTAAATTGATAAAAGTTTAAAGTTAAGGGTAATATGTGAATTTTTTTTTTGCAAAGTACGCAAGTTGTTATATAATATTCAATTGATAAGGGAATATTCATTTTAACAGGAAATATTCGTATAACGGCACAATCATTGGTGGACCCCATAACAGAATTATTGTCGGATTGAGAAAATGACAAAAATATTTTATGAAAATAACTGTGAAAGTTTTACCGTTAACTGTTGAAACACCCGGTGTTAAAAGTACAGTAATACGCGTAGTTGCACAGTAGCACACGATATTGATTATTGTTGCTTACGTGAGAAGTCACTCAGTTTTTTTCAATTATTGTTACAATAATTGCTGCATAGTATCTCACGTTATTTGATTCAATTATTGTCCATATTTTATAATCAATAATTGAGATGACAAAGTTATTAATATTATTATTTGCAATATTAACGATGTCTAGAAGTTCTGTCAAGGAGAGGTTTGGTCACCTAATTGCGCGCCAATGGGGAGAAATCCTTATTGGAAAGCCTCCTCTTTCCTGGGAATGACCTGATCGATTAATATTGTGAATTATAATAATGATGATGAAGTTTTATTTTATTAGTATTATTAATGTAATAAAATAGAAAAACTTTTTATATAAAACAGAATACTTTTATAAAGTTATTCGTTTTATTAGGCTAATTGTAAAATCTTTTTATATAAAACAGAAAACTTTGATAAAGTTAATCGTTTTATTAGATTATAAATAGAATATATTATATTTTATTGTAAACCAATCTGGACCGTCCATTGAAAGTAAATCAATCTGGACCGTTCATGAATTAGTTACTATGCAGTCCATTCTTCTATAAATAGAAGCTCATTCCTTCATTATTTCTTATGAATTCACTAAAATTCTAGAGAGAGAAACTATAGAGAGAGTTCTTCTTCTATAATCTTGAGCGTATTTCTTTAGAGTTTAAGAAAGCTTTGAGCGTAGTACAAGTTTTCTTCAAGTATATTCTTGCCCTACCAGTCGAAATACTTTTCTTTTTAAGGTAGGGGATGTAATTGTCGTACTCGTAAAGGATATTATTATTATTATTATTATTATTATTATTATTATTATTATTATTATTATAGTAAGGGATATTATTTGTTATACTCGTTAGGGGTATTCCTTCTCTCTTACTGGTGAAATTCTTTTGTTATTCCATTCTTTATTATTCTGTTGGAATAACCTGTATACGCGGGATACCTTATACTTGGTGAAATTCTTCTATTATTCCATGCTTTATTATTCTGTTGGAATATCCTGTTGGTGCATTTACGCATGACCTGGTTCCATTATTTATTATTCTGTTGGAATATCATGTCGGTGCGTTTACGCATGACCTAGTTACATTATTTATTATTCTATTGGAATAACCTTTCTATGCGGTCTATCACATGCCTTGTGAATTCTTCTGTTATTCCATTATTTATTATTCTGTTGGAATATCCTGTCTGTGAGTTTACACATGACCTGGTTCTATTCTTTATTATTCTGTTGAAATAACATGTCTATGTAGAATACCGCATGCATGGTAAATGAGCATTCGTATTCATACGAATAGTATTTTCATTAAAAAGGGGTTTCTGCTAGGGGCAGATTCGTAATTTTTCTGACCCAAAAAAATTTTAGAAAAATTTGAAATAATATTTTGATGAGTTTTCTAGATTGTGTCCAAAAATGGCGATTTTTGGATGTATAGATTAAGAGTTATGGATTTTATGGGAAAAGACTATTTTAAAAGTAAACCCTTATAACTCCTTGTGGTTAACTCCAAAATTGGAGAAATTTTTATTGGGAGTACAGGTATATAATAGGAGTATACCCTGTAAATTTTAGAATTTTTGGATAAAAGTACAATGTATGATAAATGTCTAAATATTCGGCAGTTTTAACCATATGAAAAATAGTAAATGAATTTTAAAAATTATGAGAAAAATATATGTTCAAGATGGGACTATATTATGCTAAATCTCAGAAAAAAATATTTTTGTGACTGATTTGGTATTTTTCATGAAAATGAACTAGTTTTGAGTAAATGAATTAAATATGTTATGTGAAGTAATAAAACTGGAAAATAGGATTTTATGGCTTGTGAATCCTATATAGGGTATATGCAGCTTTTTGTTGAGGGATTTGATCATTGATGATGAAATCTTATGAGTATGGCATTTTTGAATGATTAAATGCATTATTTGATAAAGTGTAAACAATTGAAATAAATTGTTTATAAGTTTAAGAAATGATTAAAATATTGTTATAATATTAATGATATTAGATTATGAGATTATTAAGTGATTGATAACATTTGGTTATTATTGAACGCTGGATAAATTGTATTATAAATGTTAATATTTATCATTTATCTCATTTGATTGATTCTTATATCATTGTCATCATCCTCATGCTTATATTATGTTGAAAGTCATCTTTGACCGTAGTGCATAGATGGACTTGGTATGATTATGACCAGGGATTATTCGGTATACTCATGACCTTAATGTTATAAATGATATGGAAAAAGTCCTCATTGGCCCGTAGTGCATTGATGGACAGTTTTTGGTATGATTATGGTTATGGATTCTCTTCGGCTAAGGGTGCAAAGATGAATTATTTTATGGCATGGTCATGACTGTTGATGAAAACACGATTATCTTTAGCCCGCAGTGCATGGATAATTCGTGGTCGTGATATTAACGAATATCCTTAGCCGTAGTGCATAGATAATTCGGTGATATGGATTGATTATCGAGCTGAGTCTCAGCGATGAAATATAAATTAATGGATGTGATATTAACGAATATCCTTGGCCGTAGTGCAGGGGTGATTCGATGACGTGGATTATTTATTAAGCCGAGTCTCAGTGATAAAATATTTATTATACACTTTTAATTCATAGAAGATAAAAGATATCATGCTCTACTTGACTCTTCTAAAATACAGTTGTATGTCTTTGGCATGTAGTGCAAAGATGATTTGTTAATAAATATCTTTGGTCGTAGTACAAAGATGAGTTTATTAGTATGATTATGAGCAGGAATTCTGATTTGGTATAACCATGATTTTTTATGTTTCAGGTGAAGATAGGTGATGAAAATTATCTTCGTCCTGGTTGCGAAGAGGAATTTGGAACCACAATTATGATTGTGAGTTATTCATATGATTGTGGACAGGAACTGTTGATTTATTTTACAAGGATAAAACATTATTAGTGGACTTTTAACATAGAGAAGATAATAGACCTTATGGTCTATTTGACTCTTCTAATGAATTGCTCGTTCTGCTGCAACTATGGTTGAAAAGTTTTATCATCTACCATATGTTCTAAATCTCTGATTTATTATTGATGAAAGCTATTGATAATTTAATTATCTTTAGACGTGATATTCTTTACTGGGCTAGTTGTGCTCACCCTTTCTGCTTCACAATTCCTTTCAGGTAATAAGAGTGTTGCCGTAAGAGTGTTGTCGGGTCGAACGAGGATAACAGGGGAATAGAATAGTGGTCTCTAGCTGTGGAGGTTCTCCCTAAATAGTATAAAAAAGTATGTTGTATCCTATACATCATTTAGTAGTTATATTTGGTGAATCAAATAGGGTGAGGCGAACCCAACTTTGGAAGGGTGCTTTGCCACTATCATACAAGATGTCTAATGACATACAACCTCGTGTTATTATAAGACAGGGTTGTGCGCATCCACTTGCTGAGTATATCTACGGGTACTACCTATATGATCTTGAAGTTTATTTGAAATATAATATTCACTTGGAGACATTGGAGATAGTTATATGTCAAGAGAAGACTCACCATTGGAAAGAAGATGATAGTAATCTTCTCGTTTTTCTTTGGGGTCTATTGGGTCAACCAATGATAATTTTATGGACATATGATATCTATTATAACCTAGACGCATGGCCTCCCATGTACGAAGGTTTCCTTGAGCACTTCCCAAAGATTTTAATTTCTAAAACAGTTTTTGACTATACTTTTATGTAATGTATCATTGTAAGGTTGTGGTCGAGGCACCATGAGAGTTACATACATTTGTATTAAAACTCATAGTTAACTGTGGTCGTATTCTATACGACAGTTCAACAATTGTATAAATGAAGTTATATTTGAATTTTGTACCATGTATCTGGTGACTCATAATGGGAGATGTATACCTAATTTTGGGGGTGTCACACACTTGAATATTCCTTATCATCGGATACCTGAAATGCCGTAAAATAATTTAGCATACAAATAATTCATCATCAAAAATTAATGATAAAATATAACTAGGTCAACATTCTCCCCCTTTTTGATGATGACAACCAAAAACCTTTTAATTCCCATTAACTCCCCCTATGTTCATGCATATCATATAATTAGCTCCCCCTAAATTCATGCATCAATATCATTTCAGGAATCTTATAATGAATAAAAAATAATTTCAATAAACTGCAAATCTTAAACCCCTATTATCTGGACATGTACCTGCAATCATGATAAATCAACATATATCAAATATCAAACTTCTAACATAAAATTAAAACTTTAAACAATCATCTGGTGAATTATAAACACAAGTCTTTTCAGTTTTTCAGTCTATAAATAAACCCAATAACCCCCCAAATTTCTCCCCCTTTGTCATCAACCAAAAAGGGAAAGATCCATCACTCGAGTTCTACCACTGCTGCACGTTGTTCATCCCGCTTGGTGAAATAAGGACGATGATGGGCACAGTGAATCCGTTGAGCAAGAGTAAAGTCAGTAGCAAACTGAGGAGGTCTTGGAATGAAAGCTCCAGGGGCTAAGGGCACGTCAAGGAATTCGCCAATGTACTCAGCCAACCAGTTACAATGAACCCATTCCGTGACTGTAGAATGTTTACGCTGCATATGGAGCTTCGATCCCACATCATTGAAACGTGCAGACATAAACTCGACCAATTTCCTACCTGATTACTGACAAACTTGATCTCTTGACTTAACTGACAGGAATTCCGATTAAGCCTTCGCTGCATAACCTCTGCCAAAGCAGTGGTTTGCAGTTCAAAACATGCCTGTAAGTCAATAAACTCATCTTCAAGATTGTTATACATTTTGTTAATCTCGAAAGCACCCACAGGCAATTTGCCTTTCTCCAACATAGATATACGGGTGTTAAGGCCAGACATTTCAGCTTGCATTTTTTCTTGATTACTAAGCACCAGTTTTAACATATCAATAATTTTAGAAGAAGATTGAGTAGTAGGCAGAATAAGTGAAGATGGATTGGACACAGGAGGAGGAATAGGATTTTCAGAATTGACACGAACAAACAAACCATCAAGTAAAATAATACGCGACATTTTCAGGGACCCAACACTTATGGAATCAGTAACGGAAACATAATTTTCATTGTCAAAAGAATTTTTAAAATGTTTAAACAAGGTAGTGAGAGTAGTACTGTAAGGCAAACAAGTCTTGGTTTTTCGCAAATAGGTGGTCATGTGATGAAGCATCATTTGAGATAAATTAAAAGAAACACCTCTTAAAATCATGTTAACAACTATCAAATCTTGATAGGTAAAATTTGTTCCTCCACCTAAACGAGGCAACATATTGTATCTAACAAGTTGATGGAGGACACAAGAAATAGGTGATACATCCACTATTTTAGGAGTAAAAACATCATTCAATGAATTGTTGTTCATCACAATTTGTAACTATTCCAGAGGAGTAAAGGGAAAATGAACAACACCTTTCTTTGTAAAAGGACACACACCCGAAGATGGAATATTTAAAATACTACCAAAATCTACGACTGTAAAATATAACGATTTTCCTTTGACAAAAGTAGTATAAAAATCACCATGACATTTTAGATGTGTATAAAATTGTTGGAAAATTTTAGGGTATGCCACAAACGGAGGAAAAAGCAGTGAAGAAATACCATAAGACTCAAACAGTGGTCTCAAAGGAGATTGTTGAAAGCAGATCCGATCAACAGACTTTTCATAGACAAATTGTTTAGGAAAAATGACTGTTTTAAAACGTACCTCATATACATTACTTCGAAAGAAGTTGTCAGGAAGATCAGATGAGAGATTAGAGTTTACCGAATCTAGAGGAGGGGTAACCTCTGGCTTAAAGGATGGAATCATTGGCTGACGTCGTCGAGAGGGTCCAGTAGGTTTAGGCAAAGAGGGACTGAAAGTGGACTCGTCAGAAGACGAAGAGTCCAGATACTCCATGTCATCAGACACGACCTTCTTCAGTTTTTGTTGCTTGTGTGAAGGACCGACAGTTAATTGGGGAAGAACCATTGTCTGATCGTCATCAGAAACCATCATCGATCTTTATGTGTTCTGGTTTTCATAGTTTTGGAGGTTTGTTAGTGAAGAAGAGGAAAGTATAGAGATATAGTGAGATTCAGTAACATAGAGAGAAGTGAGAAGAGTGGAGGAAGAGAGATGGAAAGTAAAATATAATGATCAAGTGCATGTACAATGTAGACTCAAACACGCTTACGTCTCCCGAGAAGCTCAGCCGTCTTGTCTTTTCAATTTTCAAAAACACTTAATAGATAAAATGCATGTACGCATACACACTTACGTCTCCCGAGATGCCTTTTTCCATCCGATCTTTTCAATTTTCAAAAACAATTATGATACACTTATTGATTAACGTGTGCATGAATTTAGGAGTTAAGTAGGCAGTCGAAACAAAATCATATTATTAATTATCCTAGATTTTATTAGTGAATATGATATATACGCAAACTAGGATAACACTAATATAGATTTTAAACTTATGCCATACACATCCCAAGTTCTCTACATAACATGAAAAATCTATCTTCACTCAACGGTTTAGTAAAAATATATGCAATTTAATTTTTAGTAGGAATAAAGATTAATTTTATAAAACCTTTTGACACATTATCATGTAAAAAATGATGTCTCACTTCAATGTGTTTTATATGTGAGTGTAGCACAGGATTTTTGGATATATCTATAGCACTAGAATTATCACAATAGATGGGCACACAATCACATAATATGTCAAAATCACATATAGTTTGTCTCATCCATAAAATTTGTGAACAACAACTTCCTGCAGCTAGGTATTCACCCTCAGTTGTTGAAAGAGCCACTAAGGTTTTCTTTTTACTATGCCACGATACGAGACTTTGTCCCAAGAAAGTACAAGCACCACTCGTACTTTTTCTATCAATTTGACACCCTGCATAGTCAGCATCTGAATAACCTATTAGTTCAAAATGATTGGAAATTGGATAAAATAACCCTAAGTTAATTGTACCACTTAAATATTTCAAAATTCTTTTAACAACATTTAAGTGTGATTCTTTGGGTTTAGCCTGAAATCTTGCACACAGACAAACACTATACATTATATAGGGTCTAGAGGCAGTTAAGTATAGTAAGCATCCAATCATACCTCGATATTTTGTTATATCTACATCAATACCTTTCTCATTAGTGGTGAGCTTTATTGATGTGCTCATTGGTGTACCTTTCAAGTTAGATCCTTCAAAGCCAAATCTTTTGAGTAAATGTGTTGTGTATTTGGTTTGATGGATATAAATTCCTTCATTTGTTTGCTTGATTTGTAGTCCCAAGAATTAATTAAGCTCTCCCATTAAGCTCATGTCAAATTCTTTATGCATGCACTTAGAAAACCACTCATAAAGGAAATCATTAGTAGCACTAAATATTATATCATCTACATATATTTGAACAATAATAATATCAATATTTTTATGCTTAATAAATAATGTAGAATCTATTTTACCTCTAACAAACCTGTTTGATAAGAGATACTTACTCAACCTTTCGTACCAAGCTCTTGAAGCTTGTTTCAAGCCATAAAGAGCTTTCTTTAGCTTGTACACATGATTAGGATACTTTTTGTGCTCGAATTCAGGAGGCTATTTGACATACACTTCTTCATTGATGTATCCATTAAGAAATGCGCTTTTTACATCCATTTGATGAAGCTTAAACTTTTTGTAGCAAACAAAAGCTAACAGAATTCGGATTGATTCCAGCCTTGCTACTGGTGCATAAGTTTCTTCATAGTCGATCCCCTCTTGTTTGTTGTATCCTTGACTACTAATTTTTCTTTGTTATGAATGATTGTCCCAAGCTCATCAAGCTTGTTCTTGAACACCCATTTAGTACCAATGATGGAAACATCTTTTGGAGGAGACATAAGTTCCCTCACTTGGCATCTCTCAAATTGTTGAAGTTCTTCTTGCATTGCCAATAGCCAGTTCTCATCAAGTATATCATCCTTTGCATTCTTTGGCTCAACCTACAACAAGAATGCAGAGAATGCACAGTGATTTTGTAAACCTCTTCGTGTGGTTATACCTTTATTGATATCTCCAATGATATTTTTTGGAGGATGATTCTTGATGTATCTAGCTGTTCTTGGCATTTGGATATCATGCATAACTTCCTCTTGATCATTAGATTCATCTTCAGCATCCTCTAAATCTTCAGGTTCACGTTCATACTGGTCATTCATTTCAGTTTGCTGAATCTATTCATTCGGTCTCCTAGTTTGTTCGTTTCGGTTTGCTGAAATGTTGACTATCTCCAAATTTCCTATATCATCTTCACTTTCTTTTGGAAGATCATTGTAAGTCTCATTGAAAGTGATATGAACAGATTCTTCTATACATGAGTTTTTAATATTGAAGATGCGATAAGCCTTACTATTTTGAGAATAACCAATAAATATTCCTTCGTATGACTTAACATCAAATTTTCCCAAATTATCACTTGTATTTAAAATGAAGCATTTAGAACCAAATATTTTGAAATAACTTATGTTGGAAATTTTATTATTTAAAAGCGCATATGGTGTTTTCAAAATAATAGGAAGAATGAGTACTCTATTCAAAACATAACAAGATGTACTTACTGCTTCGGCCCAAAATTTCTTTGGGAGCTTACTTTCTTGTAATAGAGTTCTAGCTGTCTCTTGTAGAGTCCTATTCTTCCTCTCCACCCCCCACCCCCCCCCCCCCGTTTTGTTGAGGAGTCCTTGGTGCTGATAATTCATGGCTAATACCTCTTTGATCACATAAGGTTATAAAATCTTTTTGAAATTCAGTGTCATGGTCACTTCTAATTCTAATGAGTTTGTAGCTATATTTTGTTTCAAGTTTTCTTATTAATCTTTCAAACTCTTTAAATGCTTCATCCTTAGTTCTCAAGAATAATACCCATGTGTATCTAGAAAAATCATCAACTATTATAAATGCATAAAATTTACCATTAATACTAGAATGTATTTCTGGTCCAAATAAATCAAGATGAAGTAATTGCAAGGGAGAGGAGGTTGATACCATATTCTTTACCGTGAAAGAAGTTCTTACTTGTTTTCCCAGTTGACAAGGAATGCATATTCCTTTCTTTTTAAATCTTATTTTTGGCAGTCCTCTTACAAGATTTCTTACAGATAATTTCTTGATTAGATCCATATGAACATGTCACATCCTCTTATGCCATAGATAAGCCTCATCTTGTACTGAAGTAAGACATAGCTCTTCATCCTGTTGCTCAAAATCAATAGTGTATATATATATATATATATATTTCCTTCTCTTTATGCAACTAGAGTAGTATTGTTAGTACCATGAGATATTGTGCATTTATCTTTTTTAAAATTAACTTGATGACTATTATCCATTAATTGACTTATGCTTATTAAATTAAATTCAAGACCGTTGACAAGGTGAAAATTATTTATACTTACCTTGCCATTTCCAATTTTACCTTTTCCGATGATTTCGCAAGTTCGATTATCTCCAAACGTGACTGTTCCATTCTTTTTCTTGATGTCTAGTTCCATGAACTTTGATTTATCACCTGTCATGTGACGAGAACATCCGCTATTAAGAATCCATTTTTGAGATGGAACTCTTGCCTTTAAACATATCTGTCAAGAAAAGATAATTCATCCTTTTGGTACCCATATCTTTTTGGGTCCATTTATGTTAGTAGCAAGTAAATCACTCTTTTTAATCCATACCTTTTTAACCTTATTTCGTTTCTTAAAACAATTTATATATAAATGACCTTTAATACCAAAATGTTTACAAGTTGTGAAAGGAGAGTAATAATTTAAACTAAAACGTGATTTTGATTTTAACATTTTCATATTACTCTTTTTATGCATAGAATTAAAACCAATTCCTTGTCTTTTAAAACTAGGTCTTTGTTTACCTAATATGACATTTAGATTTTCTTCACCTTGAACAAATTTAGCAAGAGATGATTTTAGTGAGTCTATTTCTTTTTGAAGTTCATTATTATGAGGTGTTTTAACAGGAGATTTATCACTAAATGCATCAGTACACACATCTCTCATTTTTAGCTCATTAGTCAATTTTTGGACTTCATTATTTAAGAATTTTACCTTATTGAAAAGTATTTTATTATAATTTTCTAAATAATCAAATTTTTGCCATCAAAACCTTTTCTTCTTTATTTGTAGATTCCTTTTTAATTTCTTTCTTTTCATCTATTAGTGAATCTACTTCATCCATTAGTGTATTAACTAATCCTTTTAAGCATGCATTCTTTTCTCTTAATTTCTTATTTTCTTGTTCTAAAGAGTTAAGTTCATTAAGAGATACCTGATTAGATTCACCTTCAATTCCCATAAAGCATACTTGTGCTATCTCATCTTTAGCATCGATCTTTACTTCAGATTCTTCATCACTCCAAGTAATAAAGGCTTTGTTCTTCTTGTTGTCTTCTTGTTGTCTTCCCTTTATTCTTTAATTGAAAATAGTCTTTCTTGAAGTGAGCAGGACGTCAACATTCGAAGCACGTCTCTTCATTTTACTTTCCTTTGAATTTATTTGAATCGAAGGTGTTTATCCTCTTGTTTTTCCTTTGTAGTAACCCCTTGAGTTTCCTTGACATCATAACTATTTCTTCATTGGAGTTATCATCAAGTTCCTCCTCATTATCTGCAGTAAAAGCTAAGACCTTTCTTCGAGTAATTTCCTCCTCATCATCATATCTCTTTAGCTAATGTTCATATTCTTCTAGTTCACCAAACAAAGTTAAAGTATCCATGGAAGAAATAGTAATAAAATCTTGAAGAGTAGTGATTTTAGAAGCAAACCTTTTGGGCATAGCCCGAAGAAACTTACGGTTGATCTCACTTTGAGGAATAGTCTTGTCCAGCAATTTCAAGGAGTTTATAAGGACTAGAAATCTTGCTTGAGCTAGCTTGATGGTTTCATCTTTTTCGAGCTTGAACATTTCATAATCGTGCATAAGCATGCTTAGCTTGACTTCTCGTACTTTTGAAGTACCTTCATGACTTACCACTAAAGTATCCCACATCTCTTTGGCAGTGTTGCATGAAGAGACTTTATCTATCTCGGATTGTACCATGCTGCTGAGAAGTGTGTTCATAGCCTTTGAATCATATGAGACCTTGTAGATTTCGGTTGAATCCATTTCTAGCAGAATCTTTGGTGTCCCATCATCTCTTCGTGGAATAACTGGTCCGTTCTCCATAACCCACCATTCCCAAGGATCTCTTTTAAGATAGATCCTCATTTGGAATTTCCAGAAGTTGAATTTTTTTGTGCCAAACAGCAAAGGAGGTCTATTGGTTGATTGACCTTCTTGATTGTTGTTCCCGAACTGTACCATGTTAGAATCTTTCCCTACAAGTCACCTTTAAGACCAAGATAAGTAGAGCCAAGCTTTAATACCAAATGAAATTTAACTAGGCACACTTAGAAGGGGGTTGAATAAGTGTGGGAGCAATCTATGGCCAATTTTTAAACTTTAGATCAAGCTATTAACTTCAAGCTACTATTTTGATTAATTCAGTTTGCTGAATTAATATAGTCTACTGAAATAACTAAATATCCTGCTGAATTTATAAAATACTTAGTGTTGAAGAATTATCTAATATAATGCAAATATTCAAATTTTAATTATTCAGATAATTAAATGATTTCCATTAGTAATTAAAATAAAACAATCAGTAATATCAACACCAAGATTTTTTACGTGGTTCAGCTATTACCCTCTATAATAATAGTCTAGTCCACATCCAATACCAACTAGTATTGGAGACTCACTTTATTTAGATCTTTATAAATAAACACCGATTACAAAACAGATTCTTACAAAAATTAATTAACAATTAATTTCTCTTGAGCACTCTTGCTCCTTGTGCACTTATGCACTCTTCAAGCACCTTTGCTTCCTTGAACATGTTTGTAAACCTTTTCTCTAATCCACTAGGATTAACACCTTTAGACTACACTTTGTAAGACCCCGAATTTTATGAAATAAAAGTATTCAATTTTTCTTATAATTACTATTCAGTAAATGTTTAAATTGATAAAAGGTTAAAGTTAAGGGTGACATATGTAAATATTTTAAATAAGTAAGTGGTTATAAAATACTCATTGTTGTTGGAAAATATTCGTTTGGTCGTGGAATATTCTTCCTGTCGGGGAATATTCGTACGACGGCGCAGTCTTTTGTGGGCCCCATAACGAAAAGTGATTGGATGAAAAAAATGACAAGTATAAGTTGTTTATTAATAACGTCGTAGTTGTTACCGTTAATACTGTTGGAATACCCGGTGGTTAAAACATAGTAATACGCGTTGCTGCACAGTAGCACACGGTATTGCACCAATTAATAATTTTTACGTAAGAAGGCACTACTCAATAATTGTTACAGTAATTATTGTTCAATATTTTATTTTATTGATTCAATAATTGCTACGTTGATATTTCATATTACTGTTGTTTCAATAATTGTCACTACACAGTATTTTCCATTATCGGAGCAATAATTCATATTATCTGAATAATATTATTAGATAACATTATTGGCAATGTCTAGAAAGTTCTGTCTAAGGAGATGTTTGGCCACCTAACTGCGCACCAGTAAGGAGAAATCCTTATTAGAAAGCTCCCTCTTTCCTGGGAACGGCCTAGTTGTTATTATTGTGATTCTGTAATATTATTTATGAATAATTAATTATTGATTTATATGATGAGAAAAATATTTATTTATGTGAATATAAATGGAGGAATTTATAGAAAAGTGACAATTGTTGAAAATTGATATTTTATCTTTTCTGATAAAATAATTTATTATTATATTATAATAATATAATAATGGTGATATTTTTACAATGAATGTGTGATATATGAGTAAATGAGGAGGAAGAGTATTTTTGTTACTAAAAATATTTAAAACATGTTAAACATGTTTGTGGGCCCGTTTCTTGACTGAAATTTGATTATAGCCTGTAAAATCGTCCGTATGTGGATTTCTGGCAATTTCTGTTTGGAATTTGGAAAAACTTAAACTTTCAAAGTTGTAGAGAACTAAATTTCCTATGGAAAGGATATGTGGTTCGAATTTTTCTTACAAAAGGGCTATTTATTATGAATTATTAAAGTTCCGAAGTTCCGAAATAATTGATTTTTGAAAGTTTTAAATATTTATTTTATGAAAAACATTTTTTCTTACTTTTTCTAAAGGCGGGCATGTGGGAAATGCTAAGAGCTGATTTCCAAGGAGGCGTATGAAATTTTATTATTAATAATATATTTTATTAAATTTTTTACTTTGGTGTTCTAAGCATTTTTCTATAAATAGGGTGCTTAGGTTAGAATTGAAAATCACATCAGAAACTGAAGTTTTCTCTCTCTATATTATTGAGCGTATTTTTGTGAGTATTTAAATATCTTGAGTGTTGCTATACGGTGCAAGTTCTCTTCAGCGTTATATCCGATATTCCAGTTAGAAATACTGCTCTTTTGAGATAAGGGATAATAAGGGATAATAAGGGATTTTAAGGGATTGTAAGGGATGTTTTTTTTGTAATGATGTTATTCTTTTAATATCATTATACCGAAATATTGGTATGAATTTTATTGTGGAAGTTCTACCTTTTTGTGTCGGGATTACTATTCACGTATACAACATTATTCATGTATATGACACTATTCATGTATACGGCACTATTCATGAATATGACACTATTTATGAATATGACATTATTTACGTATACGGTACTATGTACGAATACAGAGTACTATTCATGAGTTACTATTCATGAGTTACTATTCACAGATACTATTCACGAAAAAATTGGTTTCTTTTTCTGACCAAATTATTGTTGATTTATGAATATTTCTCTTGAAATTAAATGTAGTTGTTGATCCTATTGTTTTTATTATTATATATAACATTTTTATAACCCTGGTGATGGAATTTCTCTTTGACTTGAGTGTAAAGATGGATAAAGTATTGGTATGATCGTGACTATGGGTTCTCTTTGGCCAGTAGTGCAAAGTTGAATTGTTGACTAGTATGATCATGAGCATTGAATTTACAATGGAATATTTTTAGCTTAAGTGTAAGGTGAATTAATCAACATGGTTATAATTATGGTTTATATAAATTCTGAAATGATTATGTATTTCTTTGAGATATGAATGTCTTTGGCCTGTAGTGGAAAGATGACGTGTTGTTGAATATCTTTGGCATGTAGTGCAAAGATGAACTGTTGATGAATATCTTTGGCCCGTAGTGCAAAGATGAATTTATTAGTATGATTATGAACAGGAACTGTGATTCGGTATAACCATGATCTTTAATGTTTCATGTAAAGACAGGTGATGAAAATTATCTTCGTCCTGAATACGAAAAGGAATTTAGAACTACAATTATGATTATGAGTTATTCACATGATTGTGGACAGGAACTGTTGATTGATGTTATAGGGTTAAAACATTATTGGTGGACTTTTAACATGGAGAAGATAATAGACTTTATGGTCTATTTGACTCTTTTAATGGATTGCTCGTTCCGCTGCAACTATGGTTGAAAATTTTTATCATCTACCATATGTTCTAAATCTCTGATTTATTATTGATGAAGGCTATTGATAATTTAATTATCTTTAGTTATAATATTCTTTACTGAGCTAGTTGTGCTCACCATTTTACTTCACAATTTCTTTCAGGTAATTAAACTGTAGCTGGGTCGAGCGAGGGTAATAGGAGAATAGAACGGTGCTCTCTAGCTGTGGATGAGTTCTCCCTAAACAGTATAGAAAAGTGTGTTGTATTCTATACATCATTTAGTAGTTATATTTGGTGAATCAAATAGGGTGAGACGAACCCAACGTTGGAAGGGTGTTTTTTCCACTATCATACAAGATGTCTAATGACATACAACCTCATGTTATCATAAGACATTGTTGTGCACATCCACTTACTGAGTATATCTACAAGCACTACCTATATGATCATGGAGTTTGGTTGAAGTATAATTCTCAATTAGAGACGGTGGAGATAATGATATGTCAAGAGAAGACTCACCATTGGAAATAATATGATAGTAATATTCTCGTTTTTCTTTGGGGTTTATTGGGTCAACCAAGGGTAATTCTGTGGGCATATGATATCTATCATAACCTAGACGCATGGCCTCCCATGTACGAAGGTTTCCTTGAGCACTTCCCAAAGATTTTAATTTCTAAAACAATTATTGATTGTACCTTTATGTAAGGTGCCATTGTGACGTACTATCCAAGGTTGGGACATGAGTCACAGTTGGTATATATTGGTATCAAAACTCAAAACATATGTGTTGTTGTTTTTTGCACGACAATTATAGTAATAAAGTTGTAGTTATTTTCTGTACCATATTTTTGGCGACTCATAATAGGTTGGTTGAATTTGACCTATTTTGGGGGCGTTACACACTTAGTCTAAAAACAGAAAAATTCAATTCAGATATAGAGGTCTATGATCAATGCAAGAATAATTAATTTAATAATTAAAGGCCCAACTATATGCAATGATCAATTAGCACAAAAAGACAAACAATTAATTCCTTACCAAATACCAGCTCAAAGATATTAGAAATAAATTGCTTAGCTGCTCAAAGGTTTGCACCAATAGAATAACCTTTGCTTGATATATCAGTAATTAGGGCAAATATATTTTCGTGAGTTGTATAATCCATGCATGTCTTTCGGTATTTATAATCAAATTAAAATTACCGCTAGCATAAAGATATGTACTAATTTTGTTTCAAAATTCAAACGACATACAAATCTTTAATAACAAAAGTGATATTTATCCAATAACAAATCAAACTTCTGTTAGTTACAGATTGGATAAAATATAAAGACCTTTTCAAATGTAACCCACTAACAACCTTTGACTTAATCTTTCTTTATTATTTAAGGCGGCGTGATACAACATACTCCTTTTCCAAGACTCAAAGTTTTTCAAGTTTCAAGATAATCATTACTCTTTGAAAATCGTGCACACATTTCATATAAAGCTTCCGTCCTTTTAGCTTTTTTAGAAAAATCATGATTACTTGGATACTTGTAGCAAAAATAAACTCAAGAATATCAAGTATACACGTAACATATGTAAAATAAAATACTAATTCTTTTTGTGACATATTTAATATTTAGAAAAAAAATTTCCATTTAGACTTGTTAAAATATTTTGCATTTAAGACATATAACAAGATGCAAATAATATGTTCTAGAGTCTTTAAATGAAAAATAAATTATTATGCAATTAACCTTACATTTGGTTTTTCTAGTAAAGAGAAATTCTTCACCCACTTGAATATTCCTTATCATCAGATACCTGAAATGCCATAAAATAATTTAGCATACAAATAATTCATCATCAAAACTAAAGGATAAAATATGACTAGGTCAACAAGTTTGAATCTTAAACGAGTCGAATATAATCTTGCTCAGATTCTACTCATATTTTTATTCGAACTATTTTTAATGCTCAAATTTAGATCATATTATTAACGAATTCGAATCTCACTCGTATTTTTTTAAATCGAGCCCGAATCGAACCGAACTGTGTTGGCGGATTTACAGCCTTAGAATCTCATGACAAGTTATTGGACCACACGTAACAAGATTAAATATTTCGAATTATTTTGACCATTTTTGCTCAAAGTCCTCAGGTAGTCTTAATTGTTGTCTTATGCCGTCATTGTTGACGAAGAACCTTCCCACCTGGCGTCTCTACTATACTGTACTCGACAACTCTTATAGTATCTTAGTTTTAAAATTGAACATCCATTTCAAATTTTAAAATTTATTTTATAAAAATCTAAAATTACTGCAAAATGATTTATAAAGATATATAATTATTTTCTATTAATTAGAAAACTATTACCAGAAAAACTTATTTAAGCTACTACGTATATTTCTAATTTTATAGCGTAAGAAGTATTATATATGACATCTTAGATATATGATAGTTAGAAGGTTTATATCTCACTAACTCATTTTGTGCGTTACTAAATTATACTCCAACGGTTTTCAATTATATGACTTTAATAGACTTTGAAAGTCAATTAAAATTAAAAATTTATTGTCTGATAATTCTTAATAAATTATATTAATTTAAAATTTAAAAAGATCTCAAATTGAGTATTTAATTTTTTGTATATATATTTTAAAATGGAGGGAGTATTATCTTTTAAAGTATATATAGGTTATAAGTTTAAAATTTAGGTCCGGAACAAATTTAATAAACTGACTGTTATAAGAACAAAAATATACAGATAGTTAAAATTCTCAAGGTTTCCTTTATTAGCGTAAAAAAAAAAGTATCGTTTATTACCCAAAAAAAGAGTATAGTTACAAAAATTATATAATAAAGCGTAAAAGTACTTTATCTAGAAACAAATGATAGAAAATTTCACATAAAACTCTCTTGGTGGTTATTGCTTTCTTTCTTTATTCCGAGAGACGCAGCCGATATGTTATAATTGGAAGTTTGTGAATACGTAGCAGCGGGCATGCACGTGATTGGGCAAGTATATATAGTGAACTTATGAGAGACCTAAAGGCTACCAAATCAGTTTAGATATTGCTTCTTGTTTCTGCTCTTGTCTTTGCAGTAACAGAAGGTAAATTAGTGTTCATATTGTCCCTTTGTCTTTGAACAATGGGCAAAGGTGGTTGCTCTATGCCGGTTGCCGGTACTGGTGAGGACAAGAGAGGTGGAAACGAAAATATTTTCAACCGAGTTCCTCATGAAAAACCTTCATTCACCCTATCCGACATAAAGAAAGCGATTCCACCACATTGTTTCAACCGTTCGCTCATTCGCTCTCTCTCTTACCCCTTTTACGACCTCATTGTTTGCTTCCTTCTTTACTACGTCGCCACAAACTACATCCCTCTCCTTCCAAATTTATAAACCCCTCTCTTACTTGGCATGGACTGCTTATGTGTATGTTCAAGGTTGTTTCATGTTTTCCATATGGGTCGTAGGCCATGAATGCGGCCACAATGCCTTTAGCGACTACCACTGGGTAAATGACACTGTTGGCTTTATTCTTCACTCTCTTATCCTCGTCCCTTACTTTTCTTTTAAAATTAGCCACCGTCATCATCATGCTAACACTTGTTTCATCGACCGTGATGAAAATCATGTCCCTCCATTCAAGGACACAATTCGGCCACATTACCGTTACGTCAACAACCCACTTGGCCGAGTTTTTGTTATTGCAGTCAACCTTATCGTAGGATATCCTTTATACATGACCCTAAATATCTCTGGACATACATATGAACGGTTTACAAGCCACTTTTACCCATACAGTCCTATGTATACTGAAAGCGAGCGCGTTCAAGTCGTATTGTCTGATATTGGTTTACTTGCTGTTGCTTATTTGGTATATCGTTTTGCCCTAGTAAAAGGATTTGCATGGGTTATGTTAGTATATGGAGCTCCATTACTTGTTTTGTGCGCGTTTCTCGTGCTAGTAGGTTTCCTGCATCACAATCATCTGTCGTTGCCTCACTATGATTCTTCTGAGTGGAACTGGTTGAAGGGAGCTCTAGCCACCATTGACAGGAATTATGGAATCCTAAACAAAGTGTTCCATCACTTAACTGACACCCATGTGCTCCACCATTTGATCTCAACCATCCCTCATTATCATGCAGAGGAGGCCACCAAAGCAATCAAGCCATTGTTAGGGGATTATTATAATTATGATGGCACACCATTCTACAAGGCATTGTGGAGAGAAACCAAGGAATGTGTCTATGTTGAGGCAGATCAGGAAGGTGACAAAACTAAAGGTGTCTACTGGTTCAAAAGCAAACCTAATTTTAAATCTAGCTAGAGATCCACTTAAGTTCACCTTAATTCGTACAAGTTTGTCTCCTATTATGAACAATAAAGTTGTATTATGAACAAAAAAGGAATCATTTTCCAAAACGTTTCGGTTTTGTGAGTCTGAGATCCTTTCGATAAGCTATGTAGGTTTTGTGAGTCTGAGATCCTTTCGATAAGCTATGTAAGTTTGTCTCCAATATATTATGAATAATAAAGTTCTATTATGCTCTAATAATTTTAAATATCATGTATGATAACTTGGAAAAACAAAGTTCCTTGATTAGTATATCTGCTAGTACTTGATCATCTGTACGAAACTGGTAACAAACTGATCTCTCCAGTTAGAACTCAATTTCTCTCTTATAAAATGACCAGTAATTGCTCTTGGCTGAAGGCACGGCGTAACGAAATCTGATGTGATAAAATTATGTACTGCAAGTGCACAATGTCTATTGTAGATTTGGCAAGTGTAGGTCAAACCACAGAGAATATATAAATCAATTCTTTAATACTCCCTCCGTCCCAAATTAACTGCTCAATTTTGACTTTTTTAAGTCAAATTGACTATTTTTAGAATTAATAATTAAGCATATATAAATATATTTCTAAAATTATAAAAATTAAGATTAGTAATAAATTGTATATACTTTCTTTTGGTTATAATCTCTTCACCTATATTTTAGCAAAAATAGTAAAAAGATTAATTTTAAAAATGGTCAATTTGACTTTAAAAAGTCAAAACTGAGCAGTTAATTTGGGACGGAGGGAGTATATCCTTAATTAATATTTTAGGCAAATTAGAAACAAAAATGGTAGAGAAGATTTATTAACTAAATTAATAACAAAAACTATTAATTAATAACGAAAACTATTAATGAGAAAAGATACATAGGAATTAGAATCCACCAAATATTAACATAATAAATAATTCCTTATTTCCTAAATTAATTCTCAAATTATTTTCCATTCCCTTTAAAAATAATGATCTATATAATTAATATGGGCAAGCATAAGTTATGAAAAATTCACAGATTAATTATAACTTATCAAAACATCGCAATCAATATAAGAATCATATGCAATTTATGCGAAGGAAAACATGAAGACGAAAATAATTAGGCATTAATTTTGGAACGGAAAGAGAATATTATTATGAAATACCTAATTTCATCATCATCCTAGGTATTAAAAATTTAGCTTTCCATGGAATTAAAAACAAAAAAAATAATAATATTAGTACTACTATTTGCATGAAATAAGAAAAATAATTAAAAAAAACATTTTTTTTATTATATCAATATAAGAAAGTTACAAATACTCCCTGACAGTAGTACCACACATGATTGGAATAAGAGATCGTTAAGACTCAAGCTCTAAATATATTACTCTCTTCTACACCAGCGAAAAATTAAGGAAAAGAAGATAACAAGTGGTGTCCTCCTCTCTAAAACAAGAGGTCTATTTATAGGGAGAATACATGTGTGCCCTAATTAAGTTCATTTAACTTGGACAGTTGTGTTCTGTGATAACCCAAATTTTTGGGTAATATTAAAATAAGAATTAAATAAATAAAATTCTTATTAGATAATATGTTGTATGATATTATATTGCATAAGTGTGTATGAACTATGAAATATGTGATGTTTAAACTTAATAAATATATTGATATTATATATTTATTATATGTATATAAATTGTAGGGGTAATTTATTAAAGAAAATGAGATGAGATCCAATATATAAAATATGTATATTGGTATCAACTAGTTAGTAAATTAAATTCATTTTTGAATAAATTAAATATATTAAATTATATATTTAATATATAAATAAATTGTTTGAAAATAATTTATGGAAAGGAGGAAATTAAATTAAATTATATAATATAGATTGTATAATTTAAATAAGTTATTTAAATTAGGTAAGGGGGAGTTAATAAATATATATTACACAGAAAAATAAAATTGTGGGAACAATTTGCATAATGAGGCAAAAAGAGGCGGGTTAAGTATATAATATTTATATATACTTTACCCAAGAGTATTAGAATAAATTCTTATATAAAATTAATTTAATAAAGAATAGATATTATATTTATCGTAATATCTTAAGAAAATAAATAAATTCTTAATTGAATTTATGATAATGAGGTAATGATATTATATTATAATATCTTGGGTATGTAAATAAATTGTATTTACATAAAAAATATGTGTAGCATATTTATTTTACAATTATAAAATAAATATGTAACTTGAGTATGTCATGTTATATTTATATAATTTATATATCAAAGATGGGTTATGTAAATTAATGATTCCAAGAGGATAAATAAATTAAGGAGATTTATGTAGTAACTTATTTGATTAAATTAAGTTACTAAGATTGGGTAATTAAATAACTTAACAAAAGCAAGCTAAAGATAAGAGATGGAGAATTGTGCGAGTTACAGAAACCTTGGGTTGAAAACCTCATATTTGAAATTTAAGAAAATATCTTAAGGAATATGCTAAAGAATAAAGAATATTCTGATAATATAATAAGAATATGCCAGAGAGTGATTTGCAAGTTTTTAAAGACGAGGGGAAAGACTAGAGAAGACTTAAGTTGGGTGACCAACTTATAAGAAACTGAAAGTAATTTTTATATAAGCAAAATCAAAATTTATGTATATTCATTTTTAGCCAAATTGGCTAAGTTTAGAGAGAGAACAAAAACGTGGCAATATATTAGAAAGAAAAGCATCCATTTAGCAGGAGCTGTTAAAATTTTGAGGCTTTATTAGAATGACTATGCAGAGTTATTATTTGCCAAAGGAAAGCTACAGAGAGTAACAATCTGCTGATTTATTTTCTTTCTTCAGACCATTTCATGCTCTCTCTCTCCCTCTTGGCTTTCCATTCCAGACCCACTCTATTCCTTTTATTCTCTTTAAATTTAAAAAATTCTAGCTCATCCTATACACCAAAAGCTTGTACCTTCACGAAGGAAATGTTAAGA
Organism: Panax japonicus; assembly: GCA_020205505.1. Lineage (NCBI taxonomy): Eukaryota > Viridiplantae > Streptophyta > Magnoliopsida > Apiales > Araliaceae > Panax > Panax japonicus. The sequence continues at coordinate 46,028,611 of CM035096.1, forward strand.
ATTTCACTAAATTGGTACGAAATCAAGGTTAGTCTCAGCATTGAAGGAAATTAGAAGCTATCATTTGCAACTAACATCAACTAGAGCTATATTAAAGCGTCATCAGTTTTAAATTTTCAACAAACGAAAGGTAAGTCATGAGTTTTATGGAATTCAAAGAAATTGGTTAGTTTATGGGATAGTAGCTGTTAACGCCAAGATCTTTCCTCACGTCCCAATCACATAAGACGCGTACGATATTCTGCACAGTTCAACAAGTCAATACCAAAAGCTTGACGGCTTAACCGTCGGGGGATAGCTCTGGCGTGAGAGTCAGTACAGGCGATCACAAGGATAACAATGGAGGAAAATAATATCTTTAGTGTGTTGAGAGAGAATAATAGTTTAGATCAGTGATTAGTTTTGTTACCTTATTTTCCTGTATGATCGTTACCCCATATGCACTCCAAACCCGGTTTACCATGCCTCCCACTCCTGCCTGACACAGTCCTCTCCCATGCTAGTCCCCTCAGCCGAAAGTGTGCAGCTCACCCACTATCTTCTGCCACTGTTTGCCACCGCCGGTCATCTGAGTCCCATCCTCATTAATGCCATGCAGAAAGGTGGCAAACAACAGTTAACTATTATCTTTTATCATGATGGCCGGTCAAAGTTGATAAACATATCTTATTTGATTAATGGATCAGCCCAAAGGATAAGCCCAACACATTGAAGACATAAGGAATAAAATATAAAGGAGGGGGGGGGGGAAGCCCAATTGACCCGGCCTAACATAAAGATATTTAAGTCCAAGGTATGAGCCCAATGAACCCGACCTAATGATGAAAAGTATCATGGCCCAACATTGCCTCCCAGTCTTTTATTAAACAGGATGTTTAATAGAAGACTATAAATACTATAGGTCCATGATATAATGAATTGCAATAAGTCAAAAAAGGGTCCAATTTGAAACCTGTCGAGGCCCAACTGGTAAATGCCAGACAACAATTTAAATAAAATCAGGGGCCTAACAGAGAGAAGCCCACTCAGGTTAAGATATTATACCCACACCCGGACGCTACCTCTTCCAATTCACCATCATTGCTGCTAATTAAATGTGCCGCCCTTGTGTACCGTGTAACCGTCAGTTATAAAATGTAATTTTCCCCAAATTGACAACTTTACTTGCCATTTTGAATTTTAGACGCCCTTTCGAGCTCTAAACTTCCTTTCATTCTTTCTCATTTTTCTTACTTTCTTTTGCAAGCTATCAACAATGGCGTCCTCTGGTTCTGCTAATGCTATTCCAATCCAGGCCATTCCTCTCACCACTGTTCCTCATACACCCAGCCCAAGCAAGGCTGCTTCGGGATCAAACCCTAATCCCACTGGTACCTCAAGCAAAAACACACCAAAAAAGCCTCTTCCCAACCCTTCCATTTTCTTCCAAAGCGCAACACAGTTCACTCACGCCAATACTGCATCAACATTGACTGAGAAGGAAGTTCAGAACGCATACGAACGGTACCAGGTTCTGGCGACCCATCAATTCCGTCGTCCCACCACCACAGAGAGAATGTACCAGTGCCTAGACGGCTGGACCGCCATCCCTCTGACATTCTTAGAAAAAGGGGTTCGATTTCCCCTGCACGTTTTCCTGGTCATACTTCTGGGGTTTGTTGGCGTCGGATTCGCCCAACTAGTCCCTAAGTCATACATCCAAATCCTTGCCTTCATCACCTTCTGCCACGAAGTGGGCGTCGCCCCCGCTCTCGACTTCTTCTTCTCTATATATAGTATCACTAAGTCCAGAGAGAAGGGGTTCAAGGTTCAGAGCAAGATACCTGCAAAAGTTGGAGAGAAACTTTGAGAGACGATCTTTGATCAACACTCCCTCCAGCAACCGAGGATGGCATGAGCAATGGCTCTTTGTCAAAGGGCCAGAAATTGCCTCTCTCCCCGATTGGACAACATTGAACAAAGTATCAGCCGACTTCAGTGATAAAGCCGAAGAGTGTGTGAAAGAGATGATCGAACTCCTAGACAACTTTCCAAAGAAGGAGTGGAGTTACAATCTTCTTACCAAGCAAGCTTGGTTATATGACCACAAATGTAAGTCTCAAATTTTTACCGAAATAAAATTTTTGAGTTTATTATTATAAACAGATCTAACAAGATGTATTTTTCTGTTGCAGTATCTTTGATCAAACGTTCATCGATGGACCAAAGGGACTTGGAAAAGTTTCTCTCGGGTAAAGATCCCTCACTTCCTACTACCGAACCCCCCCAGGAAGAGATTCCGACCTCTGAAGCCCCAGATGCCAAATATCTTCCTATAGAACCAGAAGCTGTAGAAGAGACTCTCCGAAGTCGCAAGAAGAAGAGAGCCGTTTGAAAGCCAAGAGGTATCTCCCAAGAATCCCAGCTAATCTCTACCTCCAGCTTGATCGATATGCCTGCAAACGAATGGATGCAGGCCCTTCTTATCAAGAAAAGGCGAGTCAAAATAACTCCTTTGTCGGCCGATGAGCTTCAGGTTCCTACTGGTCCCGTGGAAATTCAGGCTACCGAAGAGGATCACGAAGAACATCCCGAGACTTTGATTCCCTCTCAGAAAATAAAACAACCCTCAGATGATCAACCACCACCACCCGGAGAATCGATTCCAGACCAACCACATCCATCACCTATCCCTTCGCCAACCCGGGAACCTACTCTTGCTCGTTCTCCTTCCCTCGAGAACATATACATGGATCCCTCACCATCACCTCCCTGGGAAGAGCGTACGCCCTTTCTTTCAAGGTCGTCCATTGATGAGTTTCAAAATGATGCGAGGGGGTCTCCAACTGTATGGCCCCAATTCAATGCCAATTTCCCTTTCTAACTCTTTAACTCCTTTGTCAGGGAGACCGATGAACATTGGTTCAGCAACAGTTCAATCATGGACCTTATCAAAGAAGGCATGAGCTATCACGCTAAGGTAAATATTTATCTATTTGTTCATTTGAATTTATATGCATCTCTTTGAAGACTAACGGATTGTCTGTAAACCTCTACAGGCGAATGCAGTCTTCAGGCGCCTTCTTCCACGTTACCAAGAGGCTGAAGCTGAAGAGGATGTAGCTCATCGAGAGAACATCATTCTGAAGTCAGCTTTGACTAAAGAAAGAGGTGATCTCGGTACTGCCCTCTTCAACAATGAAAACCTCCAAAGAGATTTAACTCGAAAAATGGAGGAGTTGAAGATCTGCAGCGAGGAACTGAAGAAGACGAAGGCCAGACAATAGGAGATGACGAGTCTGAACGTCAAGCTTGACACTCAGAACCATGCTCTGAGGCTCAGAAATGAAGAACTTTGCATAGCCAATCAGAGCTTGGTGATACAAGCTGACAATCTTCAAGAGCAAGCTCGTAATGACAAAGAGAGAAATCTGAACATACGTCTCGAGCTTCAGGGTAAGCTGGAAGCCTTGCAGGCTTTAGGTCCACCCTTAACCGAAGAGCTTTGCAAGCAAATCCAAGACGAATACCGGAAGTCGAATGAGCTGAATGAGAAGGTAGTTCATATGTTTTCTGATGGGTATTACGACTGCCGAAGGAAAGACAAGGCAAAACTTGTCACGGTCGAAGCTGATCCTACCATTCTCGATTCGTTTGAAGATGAAGCCGCAGCCTGAAGAAGGATATCTATTTTTCTTTTTTAGCTTATAGGATGTCTGTAAAAATCTTGTAATTGACAATATATTAATGAAATATCAGTCTTTTTCCTTATTACTCCTTTGTTATTAATTTCTGTCAATAGTATCTTCAAAAATGTATGAACTCTTAACTTAAACTGTTAATAAATAACTAAACAAGTTATATAACAGATAAGAAGAAGTTAAGTAACGAGGCAATCCGAACTCAACACTTAGAATAATTTAGGTGATAAAGTAAAGGAATATTTATTCGTTACCGAAGTGTGAGATAGATCTGCTTCATAGGGAATTTGTTTACCCCAAAAGGCCTAACAAAACCACAAGATGACATTTGCCTACCACGAAGGGCCTAACGAAGTCTAAAGAACGACAGTTGCCTACCACGAAGGGTCTGACAACGTCTAAAAGATGACATTTGTCTATCACGAAGGGTCTGCAAAACCCATAAGGACGACAATTGCCTACCATGAAGGGCCTGACAACGTCTAAATGATGGCATTTGCCTACCACGAATGGCCTGACAAACCCATGAGGATCACCTTCCATAAAGGCTACCATCGAATGGTCAGCGATTCCACCCGAACCTCCTTACACCAATGACGTTTGCCTACCACTAAGGGCCTGAGAAACTCATAAAGACCACCTGCCATAAAAGCAACCATCAAATGGTCAGCGAGTCCACCCGAACCTCCTTACACCAATGACGTTTACCTACCACGAAGGGCCTGACAAACTCATAAGGACCTCCTGCCATAAAGGCTACCATCGAATGGTCAGCGAGTCCACCCGAACCTCCTTACACCAATGAAGTGAACAGGAACGAAGACAAAACTTGTTGAGAAAAAAGGAACTTTTATTGATGAGGACTTAAACATTTATAGACTTCTGGTGTACTGAAACTGTGTCTACTGAAAGTATTTCCGAAGTCTACCCGTATGCCAAGTATTTTTAATTTCTGAGCCGTCCAATGCCCTCAACCGATAAGTCCCCGGCTTCGGTACCTCGATGACTTCATACGGTCCTTCCCAGTTCGGCATTAGCTTTCCCAAATTCTGAGGTGTAGATGTTTCGACTTTCTGAGAACAAAATTTCCCACTTCAAATCTGCGAAGCTTTACCCTCTTATTATAATGCTTAGCCACTCTTCACTAATAAGCTGCCAATTTGATCAAGGCCGTTTCTCTGACTTCCTCGAGCAAATCAAGATTGGTCTTCATCCCTTCTTCATTGTAGATCTCTTTGAATTGA